>DWAJ01000884.1:0-26981 GCA_018238005.1 Eurema mandarina
TAAAAATGCCAACATAAATATTTTAGGCGTCTGTCAAAATTTGACATTCGTGTTTTAATATTAGCAAGAAGGATTTTACGAGGTTTTTACAGCTTCGTCGCGTGGAATACCCAATCGGTCTCCAAGTTTATTGCGCCGCGAGAGGCGCCATGACGCCCTGACAACTGTGCATTTGCATATTTTTACGATTTCACTAGAGTCGATGGTGCTTAGACGTCGGGAGTGTTATACGGAGTACCTACTACTCGTATGTGATATTCGCTGCTTTGTTGGAAAGATTAGGTTACGAAAACGTCAAAATTTTTATATTTAAGTATAATTTCTGTTACTTTTTGCATTTTTTTAAGTTGTTACGGCTATTTTCAGTATACCGAAAAATATCAATAAACACTATTTTTATTTGAACCAGGTTAGGTTCTAAGTTCTAACCTTTTGTCATTTAAATTAATATAATAAGTTTGATGAGGACTACAAAATTGTGTGAATAAAATGTTAAATTAATAAAATTTTTAACCTACCTGTATCTAAAGTTCGACAATTGGTAACTACAAATATAATAAAATATGCACTTATTAATTTTCGAAAAAAAAACACATTTTTTTTAATATTTAATTTTCTCTTGCCCCTTTATTACTGAACTAGGTTCAACAAACATAAAGAACAACAGACATATTAAACAATCTTAAAGCTGATACCATAACATTTAAACCCGGCATCTACCCAAAATGTGTTGTAAATCCATACTAATAAGTATTATAAATGCGAAAGTTACTCTGTCTGTCTATCTGTCTTTTCATCACGCTAGAACTACTGAACCGAACGAAATTTAAAAAAAGATAGTCTTAAGCCTGGGAAAGGACATAGGCTACTTTTTAACATTATAAAAGGATTATAAGGGGGAAAGTTTTAAATATGAAAGACCACGCGGACGAAGTCGCGGGCTAAAACTAGTTTCATATAATTTCCAAATCACTAACATTAATTGACCGGTTACATAAACGAATGAACCATTACCTACTCTGAGCTACAAATGTCGTAATTCGTTTAGTAGCCTCACATAAATACACTGATAGTGAACAGCAAGACCTCTCGCGGGCAACTATCCTATAGCCGGAACTCGCATTAGCGAACTTTCCCTATTACAGAAATACAGACCGAGCCATACATCTATTTGATTTAATTCTAACTACTCTACAGAAGTTTATTTATTTATTTATTGAGTACAACCACATAATACATAATCAAATATACACAAACAATTATCTATTAGGTATGCATGACAAAATCGAAAGTTCCAGCTACATATATATTTTTGTAGTCGGTTCTTCAAATATGTATCTTATAATTCTCAAGATACAAATGCGGTTTTACATAGAATAATAATAGCGAGAACCGTAGTTTTAGCACGCAAAGTGAAGCCATTTCAAAGTAGACAATTTTGTCTACTTACATAGTTCGTCGCCGAAGTGCACGGCATCAAAATTCGTATGTTTTTCGTAGATTAACCTTATCTACATTTATAGGGTAAGGGTTTCTAGTAGTAGCAACATTATCGGTGGGTTTGTGTGCGTGTCGTGGAGTATATCTAAGAAAGTGCATTTTACACTTAATTATAATTTTTTTTTTCACTTACGGCGGATCGTTTATTAAAAGACTGTCTGAATGCATCAAAAGTCTATGTGTCTTTATAGAAATAGCTGTATAATGTTCTCTCAGAATTATTACAGGAAGAATGATTTGCATTTACGCGCCATTTGCACTGACAGCACAGATAATAATAACCAATTGTTGTCTACGAGCAAGATGTTACAATGTCATGTTTATGTTAGCTATCAAACAGATGTTTTAAAAAGCATTTTTTATTGGATGATTGCTTATCGAGATTTACCTGAAAGATTATTCTTAAAGCATGTAAAAATATATACTTTTAAATATTGAGGAGTCTCCGTGGGTACTTCATCATTAAGTGGGATAGTGAAACGTTTAATACTGACATAGGTAACATGTTTGCCTTTTCTATGAGATCGATATATTATTACTTACGTTTATAAAATATTTAAATGTCCCCTGGCTTTAGGTGCATACGAAATTGTTTTTGTAAATTTAGTTTATAACGTTCAGTTATTTTGTGTGTTTGCCATTAGATACAATGAGCTCAATTTCCGTGCAAGGGATATGTAAGTTGTTACTTCAAGTTAACTTACTAACGTTACTTTAGGTTTATTTATTATCAAACACCAACGTTTTTATTTGTCAGTTTTTATCTCATAACTAGTAAGAGTAACTACTAGTTAAGTTAAGTAATAACAAGTCCAATTTTAACATCAGATTATCTTTAGATTTGACGATTATTAATAAGACTATTAGTATTGCCGATAGATAACTCGGTAACTACGTCACAAGTCCGTCTCTCGGCGGTAACGAAGTGCAAACATCGGCGTGCAGTCGATATTAACCCGATAACCAAATCAGCTCGTTGCCATGTATCTGTGCCCGCCTCGAGGAGAATGCAATTTCCAACAGATACGTAGTAACTTATTGGGCCCTGATTTAACAGTTATTAAGTTTTCCCGCGTAATTTTTTTCTGGGGTGCCTAAAACCGGGAAAAAAAGTAACTTGTGTCCACATTATAGATAAACTAACTACGGGCATTTTTTGCCAGGTCCAGTCAATAGTTGTAAATATTTCCAAACATTCATAAATGCTTTCGTTATTGCAGTTCTTCGCTATAGAATTTGCTTGATGACGATTTAAAGATGCTACTGATGAAGCTCAGTTCGATAACGATATTCTTAAATTTGATTATAGTCATCGATTTCCTTATCGTAAGATGCTATTTTCAAGTTTCGTAATGATTATCGTTCTTATTTTAATGCATTGTTTTTTTTTTAATTACAATACAAATTAAATTTAAGGGATATGTATTATGTGGCAGTCTTTTCAACGTGCTGTGTTCAAACATTTATAGTATCTAGTATCTACTACTAGGCACCGTAGACACGTTTTTTTTACCAAATAACCAAGTTACGAGATGCCTCACATACAAGCCTCGGACTCCGTATCTGTTCGCATACTAATGACGTGTACCCGCTAATAGAAGGCGCCGTATGCGCCACATGCGACACACCATTACTCGCCTAAGCTTTGATGTTTCGTTTCGCAACGTGATTACTGATTACTTTCCCCGTTCCTATTGGACTTATTAAAATCGGTTTTAAGATTGGAGACTGTTTTAGTTTCTAGTGTTCATTCCATCGTTAAGTTTAAAGTTTAATTGTTATTAGTATGTCTTTAATTAGGACTAAATTACTTATAATACTATATCTATATCATACTATAAATATACCGTTATGTAATATACCTACGCTTAATTAGTAGGGTAACTCTACTAGTACTCGCAAGTTTGTAGTCTTCATTATATCGTCGTTAGATATGTCCATACCGTGGTGGGTCGTTTCTAAAGTCCTTTTCGGATAAAGATAGTTATATTCAATTAGGTTACATGACTGTAAAGTCTGCTTACATGACCTAGCGAATCCGTCACCTTCAAATCACCTTCTCCCACGAAGAGGATGCGGCATCCGTAAAAGGATTACCCAATAATTCCCACCGTAAAAAATATAAACTATTTTGGAATACATCGGTTTATGGCATGTCCTTGCCACAATCTAGCAAGTTTATCAATTCTGAAGAAGCTTATCCTTTTGTCTTCTATAGCCATGTGTTTCTTCACCAGGTATGCACCGCAAGTCTATGGAGGCGGCCCAGCACCTGAAGGAGTCAGGGTCAGAGCGCGAGGGCTCAGAAGCGGAGCCTGAACGCGCGCCCTCCGCCAGCCCGCACCGACATGAACTGCATGATAACCAGGTAACTAGAACTAGATAACGATAACGAAGTAACGATAACCCATTAACGATAACTAAGAAACGACAATTAGGTTACGATATTAAAGTATTAATAATCTGGTAACAATATCATCAAAGTATCGATAACCTAGAAACACCTTAACTGAACTTTTTAATAAGAAGAGTATAAGACTTATAAGCACCTAACTGAAATAAAGATTGCATGAAAAAAAATCGTCCAAACCTTGAATCAATTCATTCTAGGCGTAGTTACCTAAGTCTTAATAAAGATAATTTTACCAACTTAATACAAAGTCATAACAGAGATAGATATACAAGCGGCTAGTCCCGGCGGAGTACGCATATAATTATATCTATGCATGTATTATAAATAGATAGTTATAAACCTTCCTCTTGAATCACTCTAGCCATTAAAAAACTGCATAAAAATGGTTTGCGAAGTTTTAAAGTTACAAAAAACATAGGGACAGATAGAAGAAAGCGACTTTGTTTACTATGTAATGATAATGATAATACGATGAAAAAATAATTGATAATACGATATCGACTAATCCAACGAATTCTTACAGCCACACATTCTACAAGCACAGAGCTCGCCAGGCAGTTCAACTACGGCGTCCTCGTCAGCCAAGGGGCGTGCTTCACCAGACACTCGCGAGCTGTACGAGGACCCTGAAGCCTTCAGAAACAACAGCATCGCGTGCCTTCGAGCCAAGGCCCAGGAGCACCAGGCGCGATTACTGTCTAATAACCTTTTACTTCAGGTCAGTTGCTAATACCTGCTTAAAGGTATCCTAGTTTTGATCGGTTTTGCTTGGACTAAACCATAGAAAGTAGATATTAAAATGTCAAAAAAATAAAGTACATGTTTTAACCAGTGTTGGAAAAATGTTTACATCAAAAAATATTCAACGCTTTTAGATGCATTTAAATAATGTTCGAGACATGGGACAGAAGCTCAATCGTCGTCGATATCGAAAAGTTTAGATACCGCTTACCGAGTTATGGTTAAGATCAAACATCACTTCATCGTATTAAAGTCGAAACATAAACATTTTTTTTTATTTGAAGATGGCTCAAGAACTTTATCGAAGCTATTCGAAGTCGATATCAATTGTATTCGGAGTAGACCTGCATGTTTTTAACGACGGTACTTAAACACAATCTTCAGACTTGTATCAGTATTTTATATGGTTATTTTGTTTGTCAGGTCCGTGGCCTCCAGCGGTCCAGCGGCGCCAGCATGGAGGACGACGGGCCCACCGACATCGATGTCGGCACCGAAGCGCCTCTAGATGCCGCACGCCTCTACTGAGTACGCTCACTGACGACTCACGCCTCATACTGTGAACTCGCTATGAGATCCGTTATACTGCCCGTGAAGAGATATTTCACCATGAAGATACCATGTAACATACCATGAGATAGCGCTGAGATACGTCACCATGAGCTTCGAATGAGATACACACGCTCGGAACTCGAATGCGAGAATGAGTTGCTTGTTTCAAACGTTTTATATAATATGTAGTATTAAAGTTTTCTCTCTCTCTCATTAACAACAGTTTTTTTTCATCAATTTACACCTAGAAATAATAGAAGATATTATTTTTTATTTTGAGTGAAATTCTGAATGCTCAAACTTTAAACATAAAGGATTAGGTTCTTTTATGAATGTGTGTACCTACACTGTAAAACGTTTGAAACATGATGTCAAATGGGCCAACAGACGTGTGACGCTCGCGTGATGGAAGCGAATGTGAATGAACTCTGAAACTAAGTGTAATTATGTACATTGTAGATTTAGACGTATTTAATGTTTCCCAGTTTTTCGTGCAATACCCCTAGTTAAGTATTTATCTGTTTAGTGATCGTTAGCGTTGTATAAAGTCGGCGACCGGCGCAGCGGCATCGCGGTGTTGCCACTTGCCGCTTAGTTTTACCTAACTGTACTTAAGGCGGGAAGACTATTTTATAGAATACAGTTGAAGCGATCGGCACTAATTAAAAATTTTATTGTAAATGTTGGACGCCTAATTAAAAATTATTGTGGTATTACGACTCGCTAACTGTACCTAATTAAGTCATTATGTATCGATTTTATTATAGACTACCTAACTCTGAAGCACCCAGTAAGACTATTTTTATTGAAGCGGAATGTTAACGAAGAACCAACGAAATTGTGTAGATAAATTATAAATATATACGTAATATGTTTTTGTCTGGTATATTTTAAGTGATAAAGATGTAAAAAATCTACATTCCAGTTTGTTAAAAATATTGAATTTGGCGACTTAACCGTTTGTAGATTAGTATGTAACTAACTAACCTAAAATGCTTATTTTATAATTTAGACATTATCGGTTGTGACAAGAGAAAGTGAGATAGGAATATCGACATAATAAAGTAAATCGATCTGCATTTCAAGTTGACAGTCAGCAATAGTACTTACTGTAATATGACTGAATTTAAAAAATGCATCATAATTATATTATTAAGGCACGAAATAATAAATAAGTATTTTACGATTCACCTTTCACGCTGTTGATGGAAAGTTTAATGAAAAAATGCCTAATAATATTAAACTGTATATGTTTTTGTGTGAAATCGTAGGTACCCACTTAAATAACCTGTATTATGTTCTTCCATTTAATAAAACCTGTGCAAAGTACTTAAGAACGAATTAAAAATATTTTTGAAAGAAATATATCAACAGGCAAAATGTTATTCGACTTTCTTTCAAACATATTTTTCTCATCCTAGATACTAATTAATTCATTACCATTTACCAATATTTTTATTTAGAGTAGAAATTCTTGACAAATGACCTTATTTTCATCGGGCAACATCGTATTTTGACATTTATAAGTTTGTTTTTAAAATTTATTTTAATTTCAATTAAATATAAACGCCATGGAGTATAATGGTAAACAATAAAATATGTGTTTCAATAAAATAAATATGTATAATGATAAATACCCGTTAGATACATAATTTATTACTTCATCAATATATTAAATTAATTCAGATGTATAAGTACTTAATATTCATTGTATTGTTATTACGTCTAGTGCTAGTCTGTTTTATGAATACCTACAGATATTTTTTCTCCATCATTTTCTAGGCAGGCATTTTTAATAAAGATGTTACTTCTATACTCCATGGATAATATTTGGTTATAAAAATGACAGATTAGAAATCCATAAAGTAGAAAAAATGTATAGACTAAAAATATTGTCATGTTCGGCGTTGTGATAATTTGTTGTTTAGTCTTAAACCGCCGTACTCTTGTACTTACGATATCTATAGAATAAAATTGTAATATATTTATTGAATTACCACTCGAAGAAACTTAAGCATGTGACGTCATCGTAATATAAGATTATTCCGATGAATAAACAATTGTGTAAACTTATTCCTGTGTTTGATTGCTTATCCAAACTTACCTTCGTGATTTTTTTCATACTAAATTTTAGATAATATAAGTTCTTACAGTTTATTACTTAATTTTATTTTTACATTTTTTTATAAAAAAACAAAGCTTCTAGGCTGTTATTAGGTATGTAGATACTAAGGTAAGGCCTGCCGCCTGGGGATAACATAATCTATCGCAGCGCTCATAGTGGTCAAAAGTAGAAATAATGTGCGCTCTGACATTTTTTTATACCATGAAGTGGTGAGACGAGCTGGACGCCTAATGGTAAGAGAAACGTCAGCCCAACCAATGTAGCTACCCAGAACTTTGCTCCGGGCAGGGGTGCACTACATTGACGCTCCCCACTTTGAGTCGTAAGATGTTAAAACTCATCATATATCAGATGTATCTGTCAATGGCAAAACGTTCCTACATAATACATTTTAATATCATTAATTAATTGCATTAGTCTGCCAACAAAAATGAGTCACAATAGTTGTTGTGTTGTAAACGGCAAGCTATTCTCCAGCGCTAAACATTCGTGACGCGACCTATACATATTATAAACTCATTACATTAGAATACATTGTGGAAACTGGGAACCTTATTACTCAAGAGTGATCTCTTACAGGCTACCAAGCCTATTGTATAAACAGGAAAGATTAGGTTGTTTGTTTGGGAACTGTATATGCTCCAAAAGTACTGGAAAAAATCAATTCTACTTTTAATTAAAAAAACGCATTAAAAATAAAGATTACTAATCACGATCATGTACTTATAATATTCAGAAAATATTGTAGATTTTTTCTTCTACTTACTGTTTCTTCTCTAGGTAATTAAAAAAAACATTCACAATTCGTTTAGAGATTTTTCAAAGTAACTTATATTAAAAATTCAAGTACTTTTATCAAAATTCGTATTTTAAGCCTTATTTTTTGGACTATATGTAAGGTTTTTTTTTTATTTTATGTACTTCTACTAAAATATTCTTTCGTCATGTAATCTTAAATAATACTTTAAAAAATAGTCAGCATTTCATGGGATTTTGCTTATAACACAAGTATTATATAGTATAGCAATTATTAAATGAGGGTTCCAACCCTTTTTAACAACGGACTAAATTGACAGCTCAAGGGCTTTCGACCCGAAGCTCGCTATTATTTGTCGAAATTCTTCAAAATGTACGATTACTTTTTAACCCACTTCAAAAATGCAGGAGTATACGAACACAGATCCTAATAATATTATACAATGTAAAACAAATGTATAATAATAGCGACGATGTAAGAGTATGTCAGTATGTTTGTGGGTCTTTATAGCAAAAACTACTAAATGTATTTAGATGAAATTTGGCGTATAGGTAGATATCCTGGATTAAAACATAGAATTTTTTATCTCGGTATTACCCCGGGAACAAGAACTACGTAGGTAAATCCGCGTGACACAACTATTAACGAATATAGACAAAGTTTATGAAGCTTGGATTTCGATAAAATCCAATCTGTATATCCATTCCATATACTCAGTGGTGCATACATGCATACGATTAAGCACTTTAAAATGGAAAATCCCACATCTGACTTACTAACGAATCTATGGCATTAATTCAATCGTTTAATGCATATTAATTCTATCGTGAAGTGTAGTCAGCATATAAGCTGACCTTTGCGTAAACTCTATATCAAAAAAGCAGTATTTCCGAGTAAGAGAAGTAATTAAACGCATTATTAAATTTTAGTTTAAATAAATTTTTGGAACGTAGTTCCTAGCATAACAAACATACCAAATCAAGTAACTTTACCTCATTTTACCATTATTTATGCATCTATACTAATATATGAAGCTGAAGAGTTTGTTTTTTTGTTTGTTTGTTTGAACGCGCTAATCTAAGGAACTACTGGTTCGAATTGAAAAATTGTTTTTTTATTGAATAGACAATTTATCGAGGAAGGCTTTCGGCTACATAACATCACGCTGCGACTAAAAGATGCGAAGATATAATGGAAAATGTAGAAAAAACAGGGAAAATTATTCATCTTTGAGGGCTTCCTTTGCGTGCGCTGCGAAAACGGTTCAAGATATCAAAAAATATGAATGAAAGAATTATTCCTCTTTAAATGATCTAAAAAAAAGTTCGCGACAGTATATGTCTATCTTCTAAGATTGACTCACTACAACATAATAATAGAAATAGATCCGACGGGGACGAAGTCGCGAGCAACAGCTAGTGTATTATAAACCTTCCTTTTAAAATCACTTTCTGATCAAAAAAAGTTGAAAATCGCATGAAAATCAGTTGCGTAGTTTAAAAGATTTGAGCATACATAGGGACAGACAAAAAAGCGACTTTGTTTTATACCATGTAATGAAGTACAGATTAAATTTAAAAGTTCCGTTATAATAACGTGAACTAAATACATTTACAAACGGTAATAGAAATTTACCGTCGCGCCAACCGCAATTTACACCAGTTACAGTACAAAACTGCAAAAATTTGAACAACTGCCTGGAAGCTGGTTAATCTGAATTTATAGCCCTGCTGTTTATTGGGTTTAAGGAACTTTTTAAACAATGTATAGGTCGCGTCACGGATGTTTAGCGCTGGACGAGAATAGATGCGCATCGGTAGAATCGCGCTCGTGATTGACGTATTGGTGCGAGAAAGACAACACGACTGGGACAATCAACGCTCGCGCACCCGACGATCACGCGCCCCGCGTGCCGCGTCGTCGCCTCGATACCTTATTTTTGACTTCTGCGCAGGTTTCGTTCAGCGCTAAAGATTCGTGACGCTACTTATACTACGTAGCTAGTTGGTTCGAATCGTGGGTGATGTTCTGAACTATTTTATTATGTAGGTATAGAAAGATACGGCTTGTAACACTATGACAATTTACAACTATTGCCGACCACTTGGCGCAGTGGTGCTTTCTGCGCGAAGGGCCGTGGGTTCGATCCCCACATCGGAAAAATATATTTGTAATTTACATTTTGTATTTTTCTGGAAATGTTTGTATATGTAATTTATTCCGTTAACTAGTTGCCATAACACAAGCTTTCTGCTTAGCTTGAAACTAGATGGCGCTGTGTATAAATGTCCTGAAAAATATATAAAAAAAACTATTACTAGCATATTTGTCTTTGACTTGGATAGATACATAAAAACGGTATTTAAGATAATACACAAAAACACAAATTTTCTGAACAGGAAAAAGAATATAAAAATATTAAAAAGAAGCATATATATTATACCGTCGAATTAACCGAGGTCGAAAAACCTCCTCTTTTTTTTGAAATCGGATGAAAACGAAAAAGAAAACAAAATATGATTGGTGAAAATGCGCCTGACTTAGCTAGAATGTCACAGCATAAGTTTCAACGCTGCTGATTTGCAAGTGTTTGAAAGAGATAGTATATTAATTAGGCTCTTCTGTAAATTAATTAATATCCAGTAAATGACAGTAATTGAGAGAGTAACCAGCCACTTCTGATTTAGACATTTTGTCAGTGGTTTACCCACCCTCAAAAATATAAAAAATAAAAATGTTGCTGAAATGACTCCTTCCTATAAAATCCAGTTCTTATTTTCAACTTATTTTTCCTCTAAAAATGGAACAAACAAACTCCTTTTTCCTTTCGCCGTAGTCAGGTAAAGTAATGAAATAAATTATCCAAATGCATCGCCTTAATTAATTGATGTCATCGTAAGTTTTAAGTTTTAATCACTCAGTGTTCGTTGCTCTCCCTATAATGTAATTAATACGTGACTTTTTAATTAAATATGTAGCCTGTGTTACAAAAATGAGGCTTAAAAATATTCCAACAATACGGTATCAGACACGGATTTAATAATTATTAGTGTGAAAAGGACAAATATAGTCGCTGGCTGCTCTTCTGTCTCCACTTTTAAAAAGGGGGATACTGTGAGAAGTTTCCTAGGTTTAATTATTATTTTTTTATTGTAAGAAGTGGTGAGACGAGCTGGATGGTGAGAGAAACGCAAGCCCATAACCAATGTAGTGCTACTCAGAACTTTACTCCGGGCAGGGGTGCACTACATTAATTGGTTTTGTCCCAGGTGCTGGATTGCAGCCCAAGTTTATACCTATGTCAAGGCACTTATACATATCATACATTTTTTAACATAATTTTTCCACCATTCATAAAAGGATTCCATGAAAAAATATTCTTTTAGAACAACTTAAAAATAACGAGGATGATCGCGAATGCAGTACAAAAACGCTCAGTATTTCCATCGGCGAAATATTCTTAAAGTTAACTGAAATATTTCATTAAACGGCTCCTTCTTGGCTATATTAAATTCCTTTGATGGGGTTAAAAATAATTTCCCCGATTCTATTACCTCAAAATTTTAATTAAACAAAATTAATTCCTTTGTTAACTTATTCGAAGAATTCGGACTATTCATCGGCGATGAGGAGTTGTCTCCAAAACTTTCCGATTCTGAGCTCCATTGCATAACTCCGAGTTCAAAGAAATGTTCACTTTTTACAGTTTTTAATGGTTAAATTAATATTTTAGGAGTAGACACATGCAGGCTAGATAGACTGGCTAGTCGTGATGGTACCAATTTCTTTCAGAATGCCCCAGTACTACAATGGAATATCATTAAAGATGACATTGCGTTTCAGTTCGTAACCATCTTCTATTCCTTATTGTGGCAAATTCCTATTATCCTGTTTTCATTTTTAAAGGCTGGCGACGCATTTGTGATGCAATAAGCTTCACGACTGTCCATGGATGG
This sequence comes from Eurema mandarina, assembly GCA_018238005.1. Classification (NCBI taxonomy): domain Eukaryota; kingdom Metazoa; phylum Arthropoda; class Insecta; order Lepidoptera; family Pieridae; genus Eurema; species Eurema mandarina. The sequence continues at coordinate 12,045 of DWAJ01000884.1, forward strand.
AGGTGGTCGCTTACTACCAGGTTAGCCCAACATCACGTTATTTAAATAAGACATTGAGGACCATTCTGATGATAATTCATTACTGTGTACTTTGTTAACATGGATGTATTAGTTTATAGGAAAAACCTATAAATAAATTAGGCTTTCTAGTCCTTTTTAACCGATCAAATAATTTATTTGAAATGAAATACACAAGTACTGACCATACGAGCCTACTAAATTCCTAAAAATGAGGGAACATAATCCATACTAATATTATAAATGCGTAAGTAACTCTGTCTGTCTGTCTGTCTGTCTGTTACGCTTTCACGCCAAAACTACTGAACCGATTGTTATGAAATTTGGTACACAGATGGTCTAGAGCCTGAGATAAAACATAGGCTACTTTTTAACTAAAAAAAACGGTTATAAGGGGGAGAAAGGGGAAGTTAAAGTTTATATGAAAGTCCACGCGGACGGAGTCGCGGGCAACAGCTAGTTTATAATAAAATGATAAGATTCTATTGCTTTCTGTAATTATTATTTTTCATCCAGGCTTTAAATAAGCTTAATAATATTAATAAGCAATATTCTCATATTCAAAGGCCTTTGCTCGTGAAACATGGCGCATCAGATAGGCTGTATGGAAATGCGGTCGTGCGCTAATTATATCATGCAGTATCATCTCGAGGCAGTCTCCCCCACCCCTCCCGCGCCTCCTCGAACAACCTACCCACGTTATTAAAAATATCATCGCTATAGAACCAGTACACGATCGGTGTGCCCACCAATATAGACTATCCCTAATAATGCTTTTAATGTTAATGTCAACAGACCCTCGGCTGTTTTACTCAAAAATACTTAGAGGTAACTATTAATCTGAAAATGTCACCCAAATAATGTGTATTGGTCAATTCTATTGTTTATTTATTCACACAACAGCACATAATTACAGGCTACCTAATTCGATAGTGTACTTATTATTTAAGACAATCAGTTAGGTATACCAAATATTTGACAGGAGGCTGCTCTGCGAACTCATTCAAGTTAGTAAAATAGCTGCCGGGCTGTAAACAGAGATGAAATATAAAAATAAGAGCTTAGCACCTTATTTCATCTTAACATAAAGCCTTTAAAAATAATTAATGAACGACATAAATTTTATTGTCTTAGTATATTCTAACTATTAATATTCATACAAACAAACTAGCATGTTTTAACTTTTTTCTTAACTCGTTAGTAAAGTATGCGATTATTTAATAAATTATGAAGTTCATTAAAATGATTTATAAGATATGCGAATAGCGACACACTCGGAGCTCGACGTGCAAATATCTGCTAAATAACACGTGAATATTATACATCGCTCGAGATTACATCTAACTAATCATACTAATTATTTTATTAATCCATTTACGGCCAAATACGCATACGCAAATTAAATTTAAGCACGCCTTAAGAATCGTAATATTGACAGAATTGTATGGCGAACTGTCAGATCGGACCGGTAAGTTGTAATTAATTTTAAGTTGCGTTTCAGTATTCCGGCATTAGTCTCTCAAACGAAAGGTTTTAGGTTCATTACATAAGTAAATTTTGCCATCCGTATTCCTTAAAATTTTAAAATAAAGTCAAAATACAATTATTAATTGTAATAAATTACTAATTGTAATGTTCCGGTTAGTACAAAACAATCAATATTTAATACTTTCATCGAATAACTTGGAATTCAGAGAAATAACACTGCTGTTTCAAATTAGAAATATACCTCATTTATGATACACTGATATTCAGTATTGTAAGATAACATTAATATGACAAATTTAGTTCACTTCATTTATCTCAGCAAGTGAATCCAACGCACAACTGAGCTTTCCGTTTCATCCCGATCATAGCATCAGCCTCACGAAAGTGTCACTTTCACGAATATTTAGTGTAATCTACACTATCAGTGCCTAGAGTGTAATGTGTAGTGTACGAATATAGTGATGCAGGTTGGCGTGAGAAATGCTTATCGCGATGTGTGATACGCATCCGGAGCCGTGGGAAATATGTAGATTCGGACGTGACCTACCGCCGGCCTCGCTTGCGAGATAACGCATAAATATCTTTTAAAATGTATATATTAGTGCTTAGTACGCGTGATAGGGTTTTTTTCAATCGAATGCTTACAATTAACTCAACCATCAAAGCCCAGGAATCATCAAGTAGTGACTTATTATAACAAAGTTTCGCTGTCTGTCGGCTATATACATGCTAAGATCTTTATTGGATTTCGATGCAGTTTCGATAAATAGTCTACTTCTAGAGCTCCTGTATGCATGATATAGTTTTTATCTGGTGCAAGAATTTTCACCTCAGTAATTTTAGAGATAATCTATACAATCGTGCGAGCTTGTAATTATTAGGAAAATCTGTTTCTTCCTCATTAAAAATTCACACAGCCTTCTTGTTGTACTATTACTTTGTAAATAATGTATTGTTATCTTCAAGAGATTTGAAAAAATAGATACCTCATTATAATATTTACTCATCGATAACTTACAAGTATAAGCTCATAGGATCCAACTCTAGTATACCGACAGGAGGTTGCACTAATTAATATATATTTCGGAGGATAATTTTCGATAAAGTTGCAAGGAGAGCGGCGACTCGGCGCTATCAGATCGAGTGCGCCCGCGCCGGTCTAGAAAATACACAACCTATAATTAACTTGCACTTTTAAACCATACACGACACATTAAATTATCCTTAGTTCAAAATAAATCATTCTCTATACACTGATATACTAATTTCTGACATAATATTTGGCAAAATATTGCGTCGTAGGTTGGTAAAAAACCTGCGTCAATGTAAAAGACTTTTTTGTAGCTTTATCAAATTGAACGTAACATTAAATTACGAACATAAAATTTAGTGCCAGCTTGGAATAAAAAATAAGTAGGAGCTAGTCGCATAGAGCACGAGGGCATGGCTGGCCCCAGTTGGCCGTGGTTGGCCGGTGTTGGCGCGCGTTGGCGGGTAGTGGCCGGTGGTCGCTGCGCTGCGCCGATCGCCGATAAGCCGCTAAAATTAATATCATCGCGAAATAATGAGACGGAATATGGCGGGCGGGCATAAATAACGCGATACCCATCCAAATAAAACTATTAGCTGATTTGTATCGCCACTTTACATGCCCCTCGCGCACGACCGCCAAGTGTTACCTTCAATTAACCGCTGCGTTTTTATTCCAATACTATATTTTACAGCACTTGTTGTATAGGTATATAAGCGCAGTATATTGTTCATACCAAATTAAAATCCATCCTAATCGATTCGGTTTCATATGTTCTGAAACTTATTAAAATATATTGTAACCATCCGAACAATTCATCAAAACATGAAACTTTTATAGACGTAACGTCTGTTTGAGTAATTAATTAAATTTAAAATTTAAACCGACTTCTCAGACGATGTTAATGCTTAATTTCCATCACTCAACATTAAGTGACCAACTTGCCGCCCAACAAAAAGCGAAGCCATTAACAAATGATGTTATCAGCGCACACACACATGATCGTGGAATTATTCACAACATCAAAACATTGTTAAACAGAGCCGCAATTATCCGGCGCGGGCGCACGTCACACGTCACGGGCACACATTGCAGCGAGCGAAACTCAAACAAATAACACATTACACATTTGCATATCTTAATTGAAGCTAATTGTGTTTGATTGATGCCCGCGAGGGCTCGAGTGTTGCAACTTTACATATTGTTATACACATACACAACACACTTTGATGACACACACAAGGAAAAACTAGGTTTAATTATTTACAAGTAAAGTCTAATGCTATTCAACCAAGACCATATCCTAATTATATTATAAGAGGATGTTTGTTACTCTTTGACACGAAAAGTTTTGTATCGATTTGGTTGAAATCTAGCGTACAGGTAGATCAGTGCTGGTACAATAGTAGGTTAAATACTTTAAAAGTATTGTCTAGTCACAATCTTGTTTAAATAGTATTTGGTGTTGTTTGTGGTTGACAATGTTTTCATAAGGGCTCGTCTTGATTTCATTATTGTATTGTAACATGCATTTAATATAACCGATCCATTTAAAGCGTGTCTTTTAGTTATGTCGAAAAAAACATATCAACGATTGAATTGAGAAATGTTCTTTTCTTACTTTTGAAGTCGTTTTAAAATAAGAACAATAACAAAATTAAGTACCTATGAAGCAATTTGAATAAACATAAGAAATTTATGACACAATAATTGCATTGTTATTAATTAATGTTAATGCAAGTTTTTGGGTTGTTTAATAGTGAGCAGACTGCAGAGTACACGGAAACATTATCATAAACAATAAAACATCAATTAGGCAATTGTAATGTAGTCGCTGGTCGGGCGCGGGCGGCGCCGCGAAATATTCCGTTGCTTTTATTGCGTCGTTAACGTGCACTTTACAATAGTGCATTAACATTGTTTTAAATAATTGCATCCACTTCGCACGCTCCGCCGCTCCCGGCTTATTGACAAACAGACACACACTCCCGCCGCCCGCCGCCCGCCGCCCGCTGCCCACATCACCAAATCAACTCGTATCGATAACTAGAATTTATGGAAGTATAGCGCAATGAGGGACGACATGTGGCCGCTAAATAAATAACCGATACTATTTAATTCGGCTGATCGTCGAAAATTAACACAAATAAGGGGTAAAAAACGAGCTATTATCTGTTCGAGATCGTATCGGACTTCGTTCATTTAATTGATTGATAAGCGGGCACACAGCGACTAGGGCCTTTGAATGTTATACATTATATGTAGACAGTAGAGTTGCATCAAAGCTAATGCAATAAACCCAAAGAATGTTGTGGCCCGCTCCGGCTGAGACTAAAGGCGACTCCAAATAAAGGATGAGCGTGTAATTGCCTTTATTTTGCATAACGGAGAGAACTTTGAACTCGGCCGAAGTCGGCAATAAATCGATCGGTAATAATCCCGCGGTTAATCAAGCCGCGGACGACGCCCACGAAGCGTATTCAAATCGTGATAGTGCAGGTCGGGGAGACCGCCGGCCGCGCAGACTACTTGTAACGTAGACTTTAAGACGTTGGTTTAACGTTGAAAATGCGCCAGCCAGCGGCACGTCTACGTTGGCTGGAAATTTCGAACTTAAAATCGCATTCAACCTTTTGTTGTTAAGATGCGTGAAATAATTTAGTTGATGTTCAAATGTGTTTCGCCGTTGGCCGGTCGCGGCTAGGCGAACCTTCTTACGTTTAATCACAAAGTGAATTCAATTGAAGCAATTATGCTCCGATGCAACACATACGCGTTTAACTACAATTCTAAAGTATTTATGTCTATCAAGATATTTTGTAAATAAAATGACTGGTACATTTTTTACAAAACAACTTTATAGGTTAAATATTAGGTTTTTACTTAAATAGTCAATTAAATATTTAACTCAATACTCCAGGGCCATCGAATATTTTTGACATTCTCTCGGAGAGTAGCACCTAGCAATCCGCGAAAATTAGAAACTTGTCAGCTTTGAACCATTACGTTTAATGTGCACTAAACGCATAACGGGGCGTAACGGAACTCCGCGAAAAAGGCTAAAAAAACTATATCGACTTGTATCGGAGCGATAAAGAGGGTACTAAATGCATTGGTTAACGTCTAAATATTTAAATCCAATAAAATATTGATAGATTGCATTACTAAGTTTAATAAATAATAAGTTCGTATAAAAGCTGCCAAAATAGCTGGGCGTATTATAATTGAGTATTAAGACATAATTCTATTGTTTGTGTAATAAATGTCGTTGATATGGATTGACTGACAGTATTATGTAAACAAAATGTTAATTGATGTCAACATTGTTTGTTATGAGTGAGAGCTGTTGGAGTGTGAAATAATGCTTGAATTATTTATAAATTCAATCAAAAACAATATTTTAAAAACAAATTACTTATTTGAGGGTCTCACGTAACATTAAAATTGAGACGTCTTAATTAAAGTAAAATACTTAACATTTTAATACGTCATTTTAAAATTCGGACGTTATATTAAAAATTAAACTATTTTGTCAATTTCTTTAATGTTTATTTCTAAGTAGTATTTCAGCTAAAAATCGTTATTATAGCAGGTATTTTATAATAAGTGCATGTTATTATTTATTGAATTAAGTGGCATCATATTGTCGAGTGTAAAACGGGTCGTCCTCACACCGGGTGGCCGGAGCCGGTGGCGGCGCCCGGGGCGAAGCGCCGGTTACTACTTCATTAGCCCGACACACCCGGGGTCAGCTCCTCCGACAACTACCGACGTAGAGCGTCAGGTGGTCACTTACCATCAAGCCGATCTACTGCTCAGTTACGCACTATAAAATTTTCCAATGGTGACTTATTCTGACGAATAGTTTGGGGTGGTTTCCGTTCCTAGAACAATAACAGAATACAAAGTATCCTGGGGAATTGGATATCTGTTAATCTGGGGAATAACATATCTACAACCGAATTAGAACTAAGTCGGTCCAGCCGTTTTTGCATGAGAGAATAACAAACATACATCGATACATTCTCACAATCTTTCACATTTATAATATTACAAGCTATTCCCCTCGGTTTTACCCGTATAATTTCCGTTCCCGGGGCAATACCGGTTTGTACGTTATCCTATCTTTTAAGTTGGATCCAACTGAACACGGTGTGCAAATTTAATTTAAAATCGGTTCAGTAGTTTAGGAGTCAATGGCGGACAAACAACGTGACACGTGATTTGTTTATATTAAGTTGATAATGATCATATAAAATGTAAATCATTATAGTAATAGTTTAATGTGGTTGTAATGAGTGAGTGAGTTGTATGATGCCCTTGGCCCAGAGAGGCGCTCACTCATACACTCATTGAAGGACTGATTGAAGTGAGCTTATTGTTGAAGACTGCTCGGCTTTAATGAGACGGATCCATTGACTATATGACCTTGTGATCGCAGTCGGCATTGCATATGCCATGTGTCTATCCTACTAGTTTGACTTAATACTATCATAGTAGAGACATGTCACTCAGTAGGTAATATTTGACAGATAATAGTTTCGATAAATAATTAAAAATTGTTTGAAATTTTTGCGAAAAATAAGAAGGAGCAAGTGAGTTGTTATTTTTCGCGAGTTGAATACGCCGCTCTATCAAGAGTGTGTTACCGGCCCTTAAGGGACAGTCGCTCTATTTTTAACAAGATTAAATGGTAATAAACTAATTGCATGGTCTGTTTTTTTTAATAAAAATATAAAGAAACAGTTGTTGCCACAAATGTAAACAATTAATTAGGGAGATACTAATAATACGACTGTCGGGTCTGTGAGGCGATTAGTGTGAAGCGGTGCCGAGTGCGCGGGCGCACCCAACTATTTACTGCCCTTTTTAACGTTGCCGAATATATCCAATATTCGACAACGTTAAAAACGGCTCTAATATTTTGATTCGGGGTAGTAATAATGTTGTGTCAAGGAATTAAACTTTATTTTATGTATGTAATGTTAATATACGTAGTAGGTAAGTGGAAATTTTTTGTTAATAACGTGACGATTCAAAAGTGTACTATATGTAGCCTAGTTGAATAAAGATATGTTCGACTTTGACTTTGATTCATTACACGCGTAAATAATTTTATGATAACGGCTGCCAAATCAACATATATACGTGTATATGAATGTATAAAACGTTTCGTTTTAAATAATCGTACCTACTATGCTTATACTCGTAAATTGCATTCTCATCCAACATTGTTTTACCCCATCTTATTTGAATGTCGGATCTGTTTCAATTCCAGGCGAAGCAGCATATTGTACTGGACGGAGCCCATATTGGTCTACGAAGCAGTGTTACACCGAGAGGCGACAATTACCGAACAGTGGTATCGTATTGTATGGAAATGCGAGACTCTACCTGTCGCCTCTCGAGATAGCATCGCGAGTCGCAACCTTACTTCACACTCCTTGGGTGTAGTACTGCAATTATACACTAAATCTTACCGGCAAGTTTTGTGGTCTCATGTTATATCTATAGAGTATATTTCATCTAGTATTTGAGCTATTATATTGCAACGGCTCATTAAAAGCGATTAGTCATTTTCTATGTAATTTGTGACTCATATCTGTATTCCTACAATTTTTTTCTTTACAACATTACGAGGATAGAGGATTTTAGTATTGTTGTTAATATTCCAATATTAACAACAATACTAAAAGGAAAGTTGGTTGTTAAATTTATAATTTTGATAACACTTTAATATGCTTTTTGAATATTCACATAAACATAATAGAACTTGAATTGATAAGCAGTACATTGAATGCGAACGTGTAAACGGCAGCTATTGTGTGCGCTCATTAAAAAGCAATAAAACAGAATAATGCCTCGCGTCTAGCTTTTAAATAATATAAGTGCAGCGTCCGCGCCAGTGATAAGCCGACGGGCCGATACTTCTAATTCAGCCTATTAAAATTACCGTCTGCGTGGAATACTTAAAATTGATAAAAGCCTTTATTCGTGTATGAGCCCGTGCCAATTACAGGAGCATCAGATATCCGTAACAAGGCGATGCGTATCGCGACCACCGCAACGCGCATTCAAATTCCGATACGACCCGCTCTAAATACCGGCCGCCACCACCGCGCCACCGCACCACCTACGGGACTCTGACCCTTAGTCCCACACCATTGGGCCGCTTTTAGCGAGTGGGCTCAGTGCATGATAATTTCGGTGTGAATTACGCGAGCACAATTGTTTCGAGCACTTTTGGCGAGTCGTGCATTAGCGACTCTAAGTCGTGGCGCGAGCGGGCGGCGCGGCCGCAGCAGGCTGCTGGTTTGCAGGGAATTGTGGCGAAGGTGGAATATTTCACGGCGGGACGATGGGGCGATGGGGCGATAGAGCGTATCGCGATGGTGCGCGGTGCGCGGTGCGGTGTTGCGGCGGAAGCGCGCGCGCTATGAATCAAGGCGACAACGCGCCGCGACAATGGCCCACGCCAATTGTATTCAATGTCCTAACATTTGTTTAGATGAGGCGCTCGCGCTCGCTCTGGCGCTGGGGCTCGCTCGGGCGGCGCCTTTGAATAATTCGCGGATGATCTCGTAGATTTATGGCCTGTAACCACAGCGGCGGCGCCGGCGCACAATTAAACAATTTGCGTACGTCGCCGCTCCGTTTTAGCTGCGGCTTTTTGGCTTAAAAAAACACCAATGATAGTTAGCCGTTAGACCTTCGCAAAACTGCTCTATAATTTGTTTTTTTTTCTACAAAGGTACGAATGAACCGTGCAATTATGATCTCTTGCCTATTAGCATTTTTAGTTATTCTACTGTAATATTATTCAATTATATTTGACAAAGGGTGTGATTTATGACGTCTTCACTTAAAAATGATTCGTTCGACCGTTCGGTATTTTTTTCACAATTACAAACTTTAGCCTCGCATTTCCGTGCTTTATAATTCCTAGCCACTATCGAGCAGTTGAACGAGTACACCATGAAGCGATTAACGCATAAACATGACGACAACTCCGATTAGGCGGGGAGGCTCGGCGAGGATGGAAACAACAGTCCAATTAGCGGTGTTCCCAGCAATTACCACTGCGTCAGATAAAACAAGAGAATCAATAAGTGATTCCCAGGCCGTTCCCATGGCGCGCTGGCGGCACTTGGTGTAAAGTGGTGGCACAGCAATTGTATAATTGGCGGTCAATTGTCGCACCGCCGTGGTCTGGCAGCCGCGAGCCGCCAGCCGCCGGCCGCCGCCAACCGGCCTCAGGACCCCGCGTGAGAACCGCGCGAATGTGCTGCGTCACCGTCCTACCCACAACCAGCTACTAACTACGCCCGGCCACCGCACTACCGCACCAACACATCACGATGGGAACGGCATTTTAATGACAACCCAAATTACGCTAGTTCCTAGTAGAGTTTGGTAGTCGACACGTTTCGATGTATTGACCATAGAAGATTACTTTAAAATCATTTTGCGCGTCCACTTAGCTGCAAAAACTGAGCTAACACGATAATCAATTCCATTATAATTCACATGATTCATCTCTAAAACATTTGATTTCATATTTCGATTTAAGTGAAATTATCTTATTATACAAGTGGTGCAGATTTTTTATTTGCACATTCGAGAAAAAAAACACCTACTAGGAACTATTAGAAATTCAACGTGGGTTGTTACTGGCAAAACCATCCGATATGGTAATTACTAATTAGTCTCTTCCGTAAACGTAATATTAATCACTCCTGAACTCAATTATTCCGTCCGCGAAATTTCCGAAAAATATTACACGGTCAATGTCAATGTTAATTGAAGAAACAATATCAGAAAAATAGTAATTAATTCAATAAGATATAATACTTAACTAAGCTACGTGGCTACTAATAATACTAATATAAAAACACCGTTACCACCTTTATTGGACATTTAAAAATAGACTCACACCGTTCTTATTAGTTTCGAAATAGCTAGCTAATTTAAAACTAAATAGACGGAATTCAGATAAGAGCATTAGTAAGTAAATAGTCTAGTCTTAGTTGGAGTCGAGTTCTGTTTGAATTAGCCTTACAAGTAGCGAGGTTCTGATTAGCAAGTCAGCTGCGACTCGGCCATGTATTTGAATTCATTACGCCAATTGGCGAACGGTCGGAGGCGACTTCAAAGAATCCTATTAGAATTAGGCCGGCTTAAAACAACGCTATTAAAGCGCTGACTTCGTGACAATTTATACTATCAATTACGTGAATGTCGTCTCCACGAGGACGAGTTGGCTGGATAACGAGTGTGATGATTTGTTTTGTAAAATAACGGTTGTATCCTTGAACTCAGGGTTACGAACGGGGTAAAAAATAAATGGTATGAAACGATCTGGCTTCAAGTTAACGTCTCCTTATAATTGATAATTGATATCCACAATTAGCTCACTGGAACACGTAACTGATTTTTATTGTTTAAGCGGAAGGCAATATTGATGTTGGTGTTCTTCGTGGAGCTTTTATAAATATAGGTAATAGGTAAAGCAGTGTATAATGGAGTGCATCCACACAGGTGGATGGGTGGGTAGGAGCGAGGTGCGGGCGGTCAGTGACCCGCGACACGGCTCACCTTATTACCGGCCGGCGAGCTCCGACGACCATCCGACGAGCATCCGACGAGCAGCCGGCGAGCCGGGAACAATGCACAGCTCATCGGACGCTTATCTCAGATGAGTTACGATTAGTAAATTGGCGGGCGAGGGCGCGATCCGTTTTCTAATAAATATCCGAGCTCGCAGCCGCGCCGCCACTACTCTCAAAAGAAAACCTAAACGAAGTATGATAATCATATGGTCTTGGCTCATATGAACTTGTCTCTTCAATTACATGTCTGATTTCATTTTTTTTATATGTGGGAAATAGACACACTGGTGAGACTTCTAAAAGCAATTAACTAAACGTGTGCAATACCGCAGCTCGCTCACTTGTAATTTAATAAAAATGTATGATTTGGTCACAACCACGAATTCTCACGCAAAGTATTTCACAAGATAGCCATTTACGTGGCGTCCTCTAACAATAAGCAATATAAATAATAAAAACGTTAATTCGAAACCATTAATTATGATGAAAAATTCAATCGATCGATTCCGTTGCACGTATATGGGGAACGGAATATAGTAATGGGGCAGTAATGTTGTGTGAGCGCGGCGCGGGGCGGTGCGGGGCGGCGGGGGTCGCGGCGTGCGAGATGTGTCGCATGCGATAGAGCAGCGTGGCGTATCGCAGGTGTCGGGAGTAGGCCCCGGCGCGGGTTCGATCTGCGATGGTATCGCAGGAATTATGTTGCGATGTCGGCCGCCTGATTGATGGCTCCAACGCGGATATAATCGCAGCCCGACGTAATTTTCTTTGCTTATTACATTTACTTAAAAATTACAACTAACATCTTAATAATAAGGGACTATTTTAATGGTTGCACACGATTTGAGCTCCTCTTACTGCGGTATGCAATTATCCTCATCTTCCGGGTCCTATCGCAGTCATTGTATCTATTGTATTGTTTGCTCTTCTTGCTTTTTGACACAAGCACGTCAAATACCTTTAATGACATCATATTTAAAAAAGCTAAACTTTGCAAAAGCTCACTTTAAAATCGTAAATATGAATAAAATAAAAAAATATTTTTGTACCGAGAAAGCCCGCAACATTAAAATGATGATATGGAAAATCCTATCCGAGAAGTAAAATCAGACCTAGTCTAAATATTTCCGCTAATAACGGTTATCGCGAGTGAAGATAATCTATAGGTAATGGGGAATGACGCAAATCACTTCGGGACCGTTAACATTTTAATACGTTATTAAATTAATATGAATATGTAGGAGTTTCTACACTGATGTTAGAAGTACCACGTGCTAAATTCAATTCTCATAAAAACAATTTGTTTAGTGTTTATATACACGAAGACACATCTATAGTTTCTTTTGTCATCATTAAAAGAAATGAGCTGTTCCCTCCACATACTTCGTACATACACTCTGTCTTTTAAATTAATATAAAAATCACTGTGATACTGCTTTATTACAGCTTTATTTTTCTGTAGGTTATATGAGGTTGCAATGCAAAAGTTATGTTTTGATCTAAAGCTAAAGTTATTCATAAGAACCGGAGAATCCCAATTGTAAATTGATACATATGAAAAATTCGAGACTGGCATCTTTATCCCAAACATTAAAAATAGACCGATCTAACACAGCATATACATAATGATAGGGATTGCTATAAAGTTTCATCCTAGACCATTAATTTAAATTAGATGTAAGTGAAAATACAGCCTTTGACAGTGTCTCGTCGCGGTCGTCGTGGTCGTCGCGGTCGTCACGGTCGTCACGGCGGGTGTCACATGCAAATGGCTCGCGACACGCTTTTTGCAGAACGCGCCGCGCTCAACAAATTGGTTTATAATAATGACTGGTGCGGGCTATTTGCCATTTGCACGCTCGCGACCACCGGCGACCACCCGCGACCACCTACCACTGGCCACTCAGCGATGCCACGGGTCACGCTTCGCCATTTGCTTATGACGGCTCTAATAGAATTGTGTGTGGCGAATTGACGATTGTGCCGCTACTGGTTTTAACTCCATGCTGCAGTCGACTTGATTGAATTACAATTTTACAAAGCACTGGACATAGATAATTTTTCTCGTATTTCTTTAGGATCTGTCTTGTGATTTGTTATTGCTTCCAGTATATCTAAGTTCGTTTGAATATAAAATAAAACATGTCACTAATAAACATTAAAAAAATATTATTTTCTGTTCGAAAAATTTATAACACAATCTTGATTGCAACTTTTAATAGAGGGACCCTTGAAACTTTTTCTACAATTTACACTATTATATCTTTGTAAGTAAAATCACAACATAGTATATAATAAAGTCGCTTCGTCTGTCGCTATATTCCTACGAATGCTTAAGTTTTTTTAATACATATATAGAGTGATTTAGAGGAACGCTTATATGTACGCTAGCACTTTTATAATTTATATCAAATGAAAGAATCAGCACGCAGGTATCGAGCACTTCACAGGCTATCTGAGGAACATTTGCAGTGATATAAAATAATGCGAGATAATGCGGAACGAATGCGCCCGCGCAGCGCATTAGCGGCGCGCGTGGGACCCGCGCCGATGTGTGGACGGCCTATTGAGTTACTGTCACGGATTAACACAATAATATCTAGATTCTTATGGTGATATTGAAAAATAGATTAAAATATAAGGTTCATTAAAATGTGTTCAATTTAAGATAACATCGATCATTGAATTGAATTGTAATACAAAAACTGTAAGTTAATAATCTATTAATTATTATGAATACTGTAAGCGAGCGACCTTCCCCTTTTTTACCCCTTTCCTATAAGCACGATAACTCACAATAAACACAATGATTACCTTGATAATGTGCGATGGTGCGATAGCGCGCGGCACGCGGCACCCCTAGCGCTGTGACGTCACGTCATATTGATAATATAATAGATTGATAAAAAGCGCGCCCCGCGCCAGATGCGCCGGGGTGCGGGGCCGGGGTGCGGCGTGCGGGGGAGAGGGGGGGGTGAGTGCGGTCAATTAGGGAACGTTTAGGATGTTTATCCAGTTAACAAAGCAAGTCTTTGATGGGTAGGGTTGTCGCAACAACGAGAAATAAATTAATTTTAAGAATAGGTTACTTTTGTGTTGTGATCTATTCTATTGAAAATAAATAACCAATCCTTTTTTATACTAGACAGGCAGTGCCCTCCAGTTTTACCCGCGTAAAATCTGATTGTCATATTTAAGGTAAATTATATTATTGCTTTCAACATTCAAAAATAGCAATGAAGCTTTCGTATTTTTTTTCTCGTATACGTTATGAAGTTTAAAAGTTGACCTCATACAACGTCACTGACTCACAAATTTACACCTATAAATAAACAGAAACAGTAGCTACGAATCAAACACAAGACATCGACCCAAAAGCACTTCCAAAAAAACAAACATATTGTCTGTTATAAATAAATCAATTAGCACTTATACACCGTTCTGGCCGGCTCACCGGCCGGCAACGGGACCCGCATGTCCATACAAAATATACCCACTTCAATATCCGTCAACTGACAACCGACACACACAAAGCTCAACCTTATTATAAACAATTAAAGTCTCAAGTCCACGAACGTGTCGAGTAACCCTTTGAGAGTCAGGCGGGCAGGGGTCGAAGGCAATTTTTTACTATTTGTGTTAGCGCCAATACGTTGATGAGCGTTGTTTATATGTTTTGTGTAAGAAGGGATAAGGGATAAGGATCGGATTTCTCGATATTACACGACATTCATCACTGGAGACCCCTTGTTATTCAATATCGGGAAGTTTGTGTTAATGCGTCAAAGGGTT
>DWAJ01000885.1:0-26973 GCA_018238005.1 Eurema mandarina
GTCCTACACGTCATCTTTTAAAGTAATTTTAAAAATTTGAATATAGATTATAAATAAATATGATATTTTAATATAAATTAAATGGTTTCCTATTTAATGCAGGAGGAGATTTCAGTGAAGAAATATGGCCTTAAGTCGGATAGCCGGAATCAAAAATGTTCAATTTGTATGACGATTGCTTTAGCATTACATTCGTGAGACCTTACTATTTATGTGCCCATGAGGTCACAGACTTTTCACTTCTGTTTTTTACATACACTTATAATAAAACAGTGATCAATAATCACCTGGATATGGCACTCGAAACCAGGGCGCGTCTTCTATGATGTTGATCTTGAGGTCTGTTCTAGCGGCGTGGCCGATCGGTAACGTGTTAGTAACTGTTAGAATACCGCACACTGCCCACATTATAACTATAGTTAGGAGTACCTGGAATTTCAACCAAGAAATAAAACGGTCTGGCATATACTATGTTTAAAATTAAATTAATGAAGTGTAATCGATCAAAAGAGGTGATTAGAATAATGCATACTAATATTATAAATGCGAAAGTTTCTCTGTCCGTCTGTCTGTCTCGCTTTCACGCCAAAACTATTGAATCGATTGTAATGAAATTTGGTCTAGAGCCTGAAAAAGGACATAGGCTATTTTTTAACTGGAAAAAAGGGTTGTAAGGGGGAGGTTTTAATGGGGAATATCAAATTTCATATGAAAGTCCACGCGGATAGAGTCGTTAATAAGTTTCATTTAAACTTTAAATAACTATAATGTTAAAATACATATAAAAACCATCCAGATAAGTAAGTTTGTGTTGTGTTTTTTTTTAGCTGAAAAAACGTAATATTGGTTCTTTTACCGGGAATAATTTGAAGAGCGGAAACCAGATGACGGTCATTCCAACCCCCTTCCTCCACGCCACGGTGGGAATCTTCACTTCGGTCATACATTGCGAAAATATTGTCAGCAATATGAATGTTCTAGAAAAAACACATCTACGATTAGATCCTAGAAGAACGAACAAAGACGACACTTAAATTGAGCATTTAACTTAATTTTACATATCTGTTTAATTTCTTTTTTCAATAAATTAATAATTATAATTAATATACAAAAGTAGAAAACATGAGCTGGAGAGGCTCCTAGGTAAGATAACCTCGCAAAAGCTTTCACAAAAGTGTCGCAATGCCTTTGTTCAAGAAAAACAATAAGCGCTATTTGAGAAGCTTCTAAGTTGTAGATGGAAAAATCACATCAACCAAACCAAAGCATTACTTATTTTCAGCCAATTAATTGCTAATAATCTAAATAAGCTTGTACAAGCTCTCATCCATACTTCCATACTTAATTAATATTATAAATGCGAAAGTAACTCTGTCTGTATTTCCATCACGCTAAAACTACTGAACCGATTAGAACGAAATTTGGGACATAGGCTACTTTTTTTTTAAATCAACCTCCAAAGGTTGCGCGAGGGTTTGAATCTTTTTATAATTTTACGCTTTAACGGCCAAACCGCTGTACCGATTTTAATGAAATTTGGTACACAGATGGTCTAGACTCTAGAGCCTGAGATAAAATATAGGCTACTTTTTAACTGGAAAAAAGGTTATAAGGGGGGAAGGTGGAGTCAAGGTTTATATGAAAGTCCACGCGGACGGAATCGCGGGCAATAGCTAGCAATATTATAAATAGGAATGTGTGTCTGACTGTCACTATGTTTGTCTTTTTTTCATGGCAAAACGGCTGGACCGATTTAGTTGAAATTTGGTATGTAGATAGATGATATCCTGGATTAAAACATAGGATACTTTTTTGTCCGCTATTGCCCCGGGAACAGGAAATACGCGGGTAAAACCGCGGGGAGCGGCTAGTGTAGCTATATCTAATTGATATTCAAAACCAATCTCAAGACAAGCTTATGTAAATGATTGCAGCAAGTTTATCTGAGATAACGTCGAATCGTATGCAACACGTAATATTCAATTCGTATGCAAATGCATCCATACTGGAATATTGCAAACCTTGTTATCCATAAAACATATATGTTTTCAGTATTTTACGTCACGTTTTGAACTATGTAAGGGGTGATCTTGTTTGTTGTGTTTCAACGGTCTTAGAATTTTAAAACATTTTCGAAATATATGCGACTTTGTCCCCGTTGATTTGTTTTTCTATTATTTCTTCGCTCTTATTAGTCGCAGCGTGATTATATGTAGCCTATAGATAATTTGTCTATCCAAAAAAAAAAGATTTTTATAATTCGAACCAGTAGTTCCTGAAATTAGCGCGTTCAAACAAACAAACAAACTCTTCAGCTTTATATATTAGTAAAAGTATTATCGAAATATATCTGAATCTGAATTTAAATACGATATGAACAAATTCAGTTAGCATGTAGTCGGATCTGCAGATCTACCCCAAGGCTTCTGAAGCTTGCAAAACCCTATATTTGGTATATAAAACTTTTAGAATTGTAAAACAATTTAATTTTATATATAAGTTAAGTGCGTCGAAATCACAAGCGAGAGTCAGCATCTGTCACTTTAGAAGCCGTACATAGATTGATCTTTTACCTGAGTAAAACTAGCTTATATTGACGTTCATTCAACTGAGCTATTGGCTTTCAGAAATAAACAAGGGGGTGTGATGCAGAATACGTGACCTATTTAACATTAAAAGTAAAAACAAAAGGTTTAACATTAAGGTATAACGTTAAACATTAAAAGTAAATCCTGAAGAGGACTTAAAAAGAACTTAAATCACATTTAACATTCAAATTGTACAATCCTAAGGAATTGAGCAAGCGTTAGGATCGTGATTTTTTATTGTATTAAGTTCTTAAAAGGGGTTTGAATTTTTTTAATTTTATCACCGTATTGAAATATTCAAAAGAGCAAGTCAAGATATAGATCTTGTAACTTCTCCTATGAATTATTAAAAACTAGCCGCGCCCCGCGGTTTTATCCGCATTACGCATGTAATATACACATAAACCTTCCTTAAGAATCGAAATTTCGAAATTTGGGAAATGAGTGATGTTAAAAGCATCCTATCTGATGCAGAAGGGATCGATACAGCCTCACTTGTTGCGTTGTTTCGCGACCTGGTTGCCATGGCAACGGCCCCTGCCCAGATCAAACCTAGCCTTGCTCACTATTCTAGGAATTTTTAATTGAGCTATCCAGAATTTGACCACTGGCTAAATATAGGTGTATATTTTTGTTTTATAGAAGCATGTCAATTGATTTATTCACGTTGTCACTATTCGTATGTTTATATCAATATAAAATAATCAACGAAAAGATTATATTAGAAACTGGCGTACGAATGTAAGGAAACATATCCGAATTATATGAGGAAAACCTTGAAATGTTAACAAAATTAAATTTAAGAAATATGTGAAAAACACTCAGTATTAAGTAGATATTAAAACGAGCAGTGACAATAAAAATAAACTTAAGTTTTTGAACCTCGAAGCAGAAACAGAAAATAACGAAATATTTATGTTGAAAAACCGCGTAGCTTTGTTTGAATTTAAAAGCGATATCTTATGCAAGCTCTTATAAAAACATTGTAGAAGTTGTTGAGAATTCAACAGTTGAAAAAACCAAATGGAAACAAATGGTAAATGCACGCTAAGCTCCCTCGTTAAACAAGAAGAAATGTTTGAAAACTTTTATAGAAATCGCTGGAACTATAGCAAAGTTTGCTTCGATAATAATTTTCCGTACGAATATAAACTCAACGCTGTTGGTATGTACCCGATGTAGCTTTTAATTAGGACTTTCTACTCGGCATCAACTTATAGGAAAATTTGTAAAACTCATAGTTATTTTCATTACGTAAAGCAGAGATAATTAGAGATCTGACATTTAAATATACACTGGTTGATATGAACTATGAAATTACCTATATCTCTTTAGAGGAACAAAGTGAGCATCACACTGTATACTGCTAAGTTTTTAGTTTTCGGAAGATTTTAGTCAGAGTCTGACATAACTTGCTGTCCTTCCCTCCCCAGTAGATTGCAGGAGTAGGTATTTACGAAAAAGTAGCACGCACTAAAACGCACTGCTTAAGTTACTACATTGATATATATTTATTGATAAGGTTATGTCCTGCCTACACGTGTGTTCCATGAGTTTACATACAGTATCCAGGATTCGTCCTATAGAAGGTAAGTAGAACAAAGAACGAAATGCCAAAGGTCGTCGCCCGCTGCAGTATCGATTCACAACGCGTGCACTGGAGATTATTATGAAAACGTGCCAGCATTGCTTATTGGTTCAACAAAACACTACAAAATGGACGATTGAGCTTCGGCACGGTATTATCGTATTATCTTTATTGATATTGTGCTTTTTAATATTGTGGTATAAATTATAAGAAAGATGGAATAATGCTACGGCGTTATTCATGAAGAAGAATTGTTTTAAAGACCAAATTAACTAAATTTTTCTTTGGGCAACTGCGTAATAGACGTAATAGATAGTATAATTTTCAATTTATTTTTCTTAATTATATAAATATAGAATGCAGTACATAAACAAAATAACAAAGGTACGAGAAAATGGTTTAAATTCTAGAAAATTCCATTACATAATTCGATGAGCAGAAAGCTACTTCAAATGTTGTAATGTTGCGTTTTTTATCTAACTTATATCAAAAGGCTGTTTTAATCTTTCACTAAAATCCTTAATCCACAATCTTCTTGCTGTAACACTGCACCATAAAATCCAAAATTCAGAGATACGAATATATACCACTTAAGTTGAACTTTATACACGACCTTTACGATCTATATTACAATGGAGTGAAATACACGTGCGGAGATAATAAGGCTCTGTTGATGAGCTTCCTGCTCGTACATTAATATAAAGTAATACTTAACTACTGCTATAAATGATTGCTGCAGCTTCAGACAGTTGTATGAAATGGTTTGAAAATTAAGGGGAATATTCTAGAAAATGGTTATTAGTCGCTACAAGAGACTTATATCACGAAAAATATCGAGATTAAAGTCAAAGGTTTTCTTTCTTCGATTAGGTATATGTAACAGTTTTTAATTTAGTAATACAAAATTTTAATTTATAGGTTCGAAAGGTGGTTTCTACAGAGAGGAAGCGACAGAAAACTATGATAGTTGCTCTTTTAAAATAAACAGGTCCCAATAATAGTTATCAATATAGGTCAGGCCATAATTTTAAACCTACACAAATGTCGACTTTTTGCCGCTACCCTCAACGTGAATGTTATCCTAAAATCGTATAAACCCACATTATGTTAATACATAGCTAAATATCTCATTGATATTGTTTAATTTATTATATCATTAAGACTTAAAGAAATTATACGTTTCCTTATCCTGTAAATAGGAGGGTAATTTTTAAATAACTTATGAGAAAGGTATGCAGTTCTTTGAAAACAAGCTTAGCGTATATATAAATTCTAACAAATATCTCAAGCGCGATTCAGAACTCCTAAACTATCCTACTAATAATATTATAAATGTGAAAGTTTGTGAGAATGTATTTATGAATGTATGTTTGTTATTCTTTCACACATAACCGGCAAGACCGATTTAGTTAAAATTTGATATGTAGATAGATGATACCTTGGATTAACACATAGGATAATTTATATCCCGGTATTGCTCCGGGAACGAGAACTATGCAGGTAAAACCGCAGGTTTAGTATAACATAATATACATTTAGACTCACCCAGCAGCAATGCCCCATTGTTGCGAAGCCGCCTCAGCTGCGTGGTCGAATAGTGTGAGTCCCACTAGCGCTACCGTCGGCACTATCGTCAACGGTGTCACGAAATGCAACAGCGACCCGATGATGCCGAAATAGCCTGCAAATGTATCGTCGTATCAATTGATTTAAAAGGAACACAGACTTTTTTATCACATATTAAGTCCACCACAGTCCACAACGTCCGTCTGCCTTACTTTTCGCGATAAACCGATAAACACGCACGAATAGATGTAGGTAATTCTCAGTGAAGCGTTATGCTCATAAAAAAATAATTCGTAATGTGTCCCGTTCATGTACTTTTACAAAACAACTAAAATTGACTTCGGAACCCAACCAAGTTTTATGAAATTCCTCTTACAATTCACCTCAACGGAAAAATGTCAGTCTATCCGCTAATAGACGTATCGAACATATTTACGCAAAATTAAAAACTGCAAGTCACCTCCAATAACCTGAAACAGCGCCGACACAGCAATAGCCCCGGACAACTCGCACATCCGACTGGTCCACACCTCCCGTCTCTCTCCTGGACCCATAGCTGCTAGCACTGACTGTTCTGGACACTTCCAGGCCGGGAGACCCAGGATCGCTAGTGTCGGAACTAAGAAGGATATAGTTCCACCCTGGACGATGGGGAGGCGGCAACCAAACGTCGCTTGCAGCCATGTTATGAGACCTTTAAATTATAAGATATATAGATTTCATACAGACATGTATTATTCTGTTTGTTTAATAATTTGGATAACGTATGACTTATTCTTGACAATGCATTACATGTTGTATTATTTTTTGTAGAAGTACAATATAAGAAGCGAAATGTACTCGACTAATATAAGTATATTTTGTTAATCAATTGATTACTATTTGGTATTTTAGATATAGTTAAAGGCAAAAGACAATCCTTATTAAATGTTTGGTTATTATTTAAACATTTTTCTATAAAATAAATATGACTAACTATAACTTTTTTAATAAATAGCTATACTATAAATATTACATCTTTATAATTACAGGTCCAAAATGTTTCTTGTATATTATGATAGCATTATTCGAATTTATACATATTCGGTATAAATTCGAATAATGCTATCATAACTAAACTATACCTAACATTCGATATTTAGTTAAACATTCTAGTAGTGCATGCCTAGTAGATAAAGTATATATTATAGTTTATACTATACGACATGTCTGATAGTTTATTTGATATTTACTGAATGACTGAATAGTGAATATATATCATTAGTATAATCTATATAATCCACTTCGCTAGATAAGTTTTAACAACAAAGACAGTCTCCATAAAGATCTGTTAGGTTATCTTGTACTTCAGAAGGCAGTTTATTGCATTAGATAACGTTTGCTAATATGTAGTAACATATACATGACTAATAATTAATTAATAAATTAGATAGAATAAGAGCAAAATGCAGGTACCTAAGTCTTTAAATGATTTGATTTAGCGAATCTTATATATCAGGTTTGCTGATATTAGCAGCTAGATATTTCACTTAAAAAAATGTTTATGCTAAAAAGCACTATCTACAAAAAAATACGTTAACTCTCGGCCGATGTGTTCTAGTAAAATGGTATAGCACATAATGAAGCAACTCAAAGTGTCAAAATTTTAAATTAAATTTCGACTCTATATATTCAACAGTTCTTTAAAAAAGTTATTTAGATAGTACATATCCTATACGCTTTCTACTATTTTCTGATAAAATATAACCAAAAACTGCTCTAGCTAGTGTATACCTGTGACAAATATCATAGTGGATATGATATTAGATCTATCTGGGTCGGTGTCCTCCATGCAGAGGGCGGGACACAGGATGAATGGAATCGCAACTATAGCACCGATCATTGTTAAGTAGTGCTGAAAAGAACATACATTTTTCGTAAGTAATGAAAACATTTATCGAAATCCGCTAATATTAAAAAAAACATACAAGTCTGTTTTTAACACTTCAAAAGAATGTCAATATATATCGTAATTTGATTATAAAAATACATGGCTTATTTTTAAGTTATCCTTTACTAGTAATATAAGCGCGAAAGTCACGCAAAAATAGTTTTAGTATTTATTAATTAATTTCTCAAATAGGTCTACTTTCAGAGGCTTATCAGTACAAACAAACAAACAATTAAATATTTCCTCTTTATAATAGTATCGATGTGCAAATATAAATTGTATAAACACGAATAAAGATATAATATTTCCATTCAATTTATACAAGGTAGAAAGCAAAAAAAACTCATTTAGATGCAAAGTCATTGGAAGGCTGGCGACAATCAATTTGTACAGATAATTGAAAAGTGATACTGTGGCTTCCCGTTGTGTTTTGCTAAAATGCACTTCGTGACTATCTACATTGCAATTTTATATTTCACTTCTCACATAAATCTTTGAAGATTTTTATTAATATTTTTATGGCTTTTAATTTATTTTACATAGATGAAGTTTGTTTGTTTATATGAGCTAAAATTGTATAACTTATTTATCAATACATTCTTGTACTCGCAAATGAAGTGTTCTTTTCTTAATCTATCCTAAACGTGTCGTAGGTTGCCTGGAAGAAATAAGGCCGCCATTTACCGGTCTGTATTATTTTGTATATGTTTGTGTTTTGTTACTACATGAAGATAATAAATAATTAATAAATAAATAAATATAATCGGAATCTAAGCACAATTTTTAATGTTCTGTTTGTATATAATAGCTCTATGAATGCGAAATGTTATAGGCTTTTAACATTATCTTAAAGTACGTAGTTTCATATACATACGCCTATAAAACCACTAAATGGAACTACTATAATGTGTAAACTTGCTAAATGTGCATTAGTTAACTTAAGAATTTTGGTATTTATATTTTTGCTTGGTTGGTAATGGTATGATTTCAGCTCACCTGCAACGCCATAAAAATACAGAGGTACCATGGCGGAATGTCATCGATGCCGTATGTGACATTGCCTTTCCTTGCATCTTCTTGGTTATTATTAGCATGGTTTTCTTCCTTAAAAAAATTAACACAAGATTTAGAAATATCAAGAAGACTAACAGTGCCCTACGGTTTTATTCGCGTTGTTTCCGCGAACAATACCGGGATGCAAATAAAAATATCCTATGTGTTAATTCAGGGTATCACCTATCTACATACCAAATTTCAAGTAAATTGGTCCAGCCGTTTTGTGTGAAAGAATAACAAACATGCATCCATACATACATTCTCACAAATATTCACATTTATAATAGTAGTAGGATTATCTTTTTTATCTCCTTATAGTTTGATACATCTGCATTATGTAAATATTCATATAAATAAATAAACAGAATATTCCATGCCTACCATATGAAGTATTAATTTACATCGTATAAAATATCTAGTCACGGTATAAATACAATAATGCAATGTGCTAATTAAAAATGATTTACACTTGATCGTAAATACACATTGTTAGTACGATATTGGATGGCAATAGAAAAATAAAGAACTGTTTAATTCATTCAGTAAATTAAATAATTCGAGGCCTATTCATTCATATTCAGAAAATACATCTCTTTCAATAACACATAGTTTAATAAATAAAAAAGCATATTTATACAATATTTTACAAAACGTAGAAGATGATTAAAACGAAAATACAAACCCTAAAAAATTAACAAACTGAAAATTACAAATCATCTTAACACTAAAAGGTTGTATAAATAAGAGTAATGGCAAGAGGACATATAATTATCCTTAGTAATTTTAAAAATACAAAGAACTTGATACCATAGACGTTACGAACGTTAAATCTTTTAGGGTCTTAGGGTATTTCTTCTCTTAGGATAATATGTAATTTTGTAGTGTCAATATACTTTTGTTTTGTAAATACATACTATATTCATGATATTTTATTTTACAAAAAACAATAACTCGGTCTTTCTTTTAGGCTTTCTTGCCTACACCATTTATGATTAATTATAAGATCATTTATTAGATTCAACTTTGGTTCAATAATTAGAATAATTTTAAGAGAAGGGTATTTGACGGTGAAACTACAAACTAGTATCCCAAAAACATAGTACCTTTGTAGAATGATCTGTTCTTTAAAAAGCCATTAGTTTTTCAATGATAAATATTAGACAAACAGCCAAATATAACTGAAAAATTTCATGGACAAACGGCGAGGTCGCAGTATGTAAATTATTATTGGAACAAATACTATATTTTGTAACGCTTTAGTTTCTATTTAACGAAGAAAACCTTATTATAACAATTGGTTGCTGTCTACTTATTTGACTTAAACCATCGATCCATATTTTCCATCAGATTTTAAGATAATAATTGAGTCAGATCTATTACTCAGGCAAGTTTTATTTAAACCTAGTAAGTACCTAAACCTACATACAAATACGTTTAATATCCAAGCAAAGAGTTTTCTAATATAAATATGATCTTATTAAAGTTTTTGTAACAATGGGAATCCTCCTCAAGGGAGACGGAGGCGGTTTTGTGGGACTGTTATTACTTATGACTCACATGAAACCACAAGATATGAATCACTCTTCAAAGTAAATAAAACAATTATTATCATATTCATTTCCAGTTTTAAAATGTTAAATTAAAAACTTTCTCTTTTTTATTTCATACAGTATTAAATTCTAGACTATCATATCTGTATATTTCAATTATCAAGCCATAAGTTAATTGAACCAGTTTTAATAATTACCTGTCTATCGTTAGAATAATAAATAACTCATTTAAATGCGAACCTTTATCACGTGCTTATGGTTTACATATTGCGTACAGTCAACAACAAAAATATATGACTATATGAAGCATTACAGACATCTTTACACTAAAAAGATTTATTTAATACTTTAATTGGTGTTCCCTCTATTTTGAAGATTCCTAATGCAATGATTATTTCCAACTCTGGCCACGAAACTTATTTAAGTTTAGCTTTTTTCTGTTACCATTAAATTATTTTAATATACTATTGACATCCACTGTAAATATATTACGCAGAATTGAATATGAATCATAACATATTTAAATATGTATTTTAATTATACTTTCAAATAGCAATAAATCTGTCTTTAATTCATGCTATCGTAGTTTAACTATTTATGTATTGGTACTGTTCCTATGTTTGCTTAAATCCTTTAAAATCACAAATTATTTTTTGTGGCTTTATTTAAGAGATGAGAGTGATTCAATAGGAAAGTTTATGTGTATAATACATAAATGCAGGAAAAACGTGGACAGGGTTAGCAGTTTAATAAGTTTCGACAATAAGAATTGATATTTTTCAATGATAGTTCAGACTACATGTCAAATAGATCTCAACGTAGCTACTTAGTTTTATAAAATAACCATAGTCGTGATCCATTAATTTCTTCATGACTGCCATTTATTTCTTACGTATGGTCCTTAATAGTCGCGAGTGAAAAATATTTAAAAGATTTAATAACAATTTAGTACTCTTAATTTTTAAATTGTTATTATTATTATATGCAAAGGTATATGTACTATTTACTTAAATTTATTATTTTTTAATAGACATATAACATAGTTCCCTAAAATTACGTAACTACATAAATATTTTAATATAGTACCTATTAGCACCTAATTTCTCAACCCGTCTTTTCACCCTAACAAATTAATTATTTCTATTGATATTTTGAAATAAGTATGTTGTTTTTTTTATTTTAGTGACAAAGTTTGGAACTTACCGGTGCAACTATATTCTCCAATCCAATTTGTATGTTATCGTGGACCATGTTTGACTAAAAAAAAAACGAATATCAAAAGATAAATACTTAATGATACTTCTACTTTTCTATCCAATAATTTGCATGAATAGATCAAAACTATATAAGTATTGTATTTTTTACACACGATATTTTCATTAATACCTACACTATATTATTTTAAAACAAATATGTCTGTATATATGCATGTTTCTATTAATTTGTTGGATCTGGCTTATTTTTTTCGACACCGTTTTTTTTAAGTATCGCTGTGGTTATCTGTCATTAAATTTTAATTAACTGTGTAGACATACAGTCGCGTCTAATTATATAACTAATGATACACCGAACTAAAGGTTATATATACCATTTTTTTGTGTGATGGAATGTCTAAAACTACAAAATATCTACTTCATCATTTTTCCTCATCAGCCGATGGAAACATTATTAGGTAGGTACCTATTACGTTTAATCGACAGCTTTGTTATAATCTTAATAATACCCTTAGCCAAGGAAAACCATATTTATAATTGCAAAAATATATTATGTACATTGGATTAGTTACATCCATTATAGCTCAAAAACTGTTGTATCGATTTTAATAATCTTTACTTTTTTAGATAGATCGCCATTTCCAGACTTAGCAGCAGAGAAACAACATACAATACAGGTAGGTTTCTATTTAGCATATAAGGGATACATCATACAACTTTCTTAAGATTACTAAATGTAAATATACTTACCCTTAAAATAAAGTATTTGATCCTACCTCCGAATATCGGGTGGAACTATCACTGAACTACAAACGTAAGACATGAAACTGCGCACGCGTCGCCGCCTTCCGACTGACTGATTATATCTTATTTAACAAGATTGTTGTACATACGAATTGATTGTATTGAACTATATGAATCGACTGTCGCATACTTATTGAGTACTAGCTGTTAACCCGCGACTCCGTCCGCGTGGACTTTCATATAAACTTTGACCCCCCCCTTCCTTCATTATAACCCTTTTTTCCAGTTAAAAAGTAGCCTTTGTTTTATCTCAGGCTCTAAACAATCTGTGTACCAAATTGCATTACAATCGGTTCAGCGGTTTGGCCGTGAAAGAGAAAAATTATAAAAAAAAATGCATATGTCCTTCCCCAGGCTTTAGACTATCTGTGTACCAAATTTCGTTCTAATCGGTTCAGTAGTTTTAGCGTGATGAACGGACAGACAGACAGACAGACTTTCTGTAGCATTTATAATATTAGTATGGATATGGATTTATAACATTTATTTGTGTAAATATTGTGTGACAAGTTCGTTTTAAATTTTGTTCCTGAAAAGGATAAAAGTGGAGCCTTAAAGGACTTATACCTACTAAGGCGTTTTAAGACTAATATGAAAAATAATAAAGAACTAAAAGTTCAATGTGGACGTCCAGATAATATATTACTTTCAGCCAAATTCATGCATGTTAAGAAACCTTCGCGTTTGTCTCTGAGAGATCTTGAGATCCCTACTGATAATCAGAAAATGTATTTTTTATTAATTTCTGTTCTACCACCAAAAATAAATCTAGTCTTCAATATAAGCCTAATAATAAATACCTACTCTAGGTAACAGGCTCTTGTTCCTATGACTCCATTTTTAACAGATTTAATATTTATAATAGGGTTGTATCTCCATTTTTAACCTATAAAAAAGATAATACCTATTAAAAACTAATACCATTTATTTAAAGATAAAAAATATTATTTTTATAACCTACTTTCAAAGAAACAAGGTTTATACTTAGTACCTACTAAGAAGACATGAATAATTTTCTTCAATACATAGTATAAAAACACCTAGAACCGCAAAATAAATACGCAAAGTGAAGCCATTTCAAAGTAGACAATTTTGTCTACTTACAGAGATTTTCGCCGCAGTGAATCGCACCAAAATTTGTATGTTTTTCGTAAATTTCATTTTTTCTATATTTATTATATTATTTAGGATATTTTTCTTATAGCAGCAACATTATCGGTGAGATTGTGTGCGTGTCATCCAGTATAAGAACGTGCTTCTTACACGTACAAAAAACTAGTTTGATTTCAAATACGGCGTTCCGATTTTAAGGGTCTATTAGTCTATGCGTTATACGTCTATGCTTCAGCTTCAATAAATATATCCAGCAATTAGCACATAGCAATCGCCCTTGTCATTGACCGTCCATAAAATAATTGACCGTACCAACAGCATAACTGTTTACTGTAGTTGGTAAATAATTATATTGAATTTATACTTATCGATAACTTGTAATCTTCTGGAAAATTTCATTAGGAAAATAACAGTTAGGTATTTTTTGTTACAGTCGATTAAAATTTGAAGGGTGCATTCAGATAATGATTCTGAAAATATGTACCTAACAAACAAAATACGTTTTCAATTTTGTCTACACAGTTTATTTACCTACTTTTTCACAACCCGTAGGTACCTACGTGCAGTGCAGTAATTCATTATTTATTTATCTTAATAAAGCCTTGAAATAAGAACAACAAAAAATCACTTGCAGTCGAGAGATATAAATACAAATCTATATACTAATATATAAAGCTGAAGAGTTTGTTTGTTTGAACGCGCTAATTTCAGGAACTACTGTTTCGAATTGAAAGATTCTTTTTTTATTGAATAGACAATTTATCTATAATTTATGGGAGCGAAGAAATAATGGAAAAACAAATCAACGGGGACGAAGTCGCGAGCAACAGCAAGTAAATTATAAGGATAGAGAATGTGAATAAACTTTGGAATAAGGAGACTTAGAAAAATCTTTTATTGATGATTAAGCCACTTTATTATGACTCTACTATGAACCCTAAAATAATGAACAAAAAAACAGCTTAACACTTAAAAAACAAACCTTTCGAATTCTTATCCTTAGACTGGTTAAGCTTTCTGTGAAACTGTATATTTATATCTTTAAGCATCAGGACAAAAACATCATCCCTTTAAATAGCATCCTTTGTGGACAATAAAACAAATTATGTAAGTGTAACAAAATATATTTTACGAAAAATATTTAAACTTTCAACCAATTCTGATCTTCTAGCAATGAAATCCAGGTAGGATCGATCTGATAATACTTAACGTAGCCAATCAAATTACTTATATTTTCAAAGACGAGTATACGAGTAGAGTTCCGGTAGACGAGTTAGAATCAGAATATAAAGTATAATTTGTATAATTTTACTGAAAAAAAATCTGATTGGCTCTACAGATAGCAGCGTCATGTGGAATGCATTCATAAATACTCTTAGTAGGGTAAATAGGTAACCATGCCAACTAGACGAATGTCAAACGTGATCTCCTGACGTAAATAGACTGAAGATGGCCGTTGCGGTGAGACGGGACATTTTTGAAAGATTTTGTTCGGAAGAAGTACATAACTCATGATCCTTTCCCGGAAGCTAATGGACATACAATAAAGATTTCTGTACTACAAAAAAGTGGGCTTGAGGTGTTATAGTAACCAATCACAACAGGGAGAAAGCCAAAGGGATTTCTGTAAATAAAAGTATCGTCGTGATATTATAATGCATGCAGTTGAATTATGTTTTAATTCTACGCGCTAAGAAATAGGCGGGACGGCAAGTGTCACATTTGACATTCGTCTAGTTCGCTTGGTCGAGTAAACAGATTACAAAAAAGACGCAATAACATCATTATCATACTAAAGTTACATTCTTTTAACTGTGAAAATTATAAATCACTAAAAATCACGTCGACAGAGGCTCTTAAAATATTCTTATGTATATAACCATTCAGTACAAAAATTATAACATTTTTAAAATACAATAATAGTCTTAACATTCGAACATATACTTCTATCAACAATTTAATCATCAGAAAAAAAAAGTTTCTGAAATAAATATTTTTCATTTAAATAATAATTTTATATATTACTAGGTTAAAAAACACCGTCCCTACCTCATTGCATATCACACTTTCCAATCACCATCCATACCACATTAAAAAAAATTTACGCGGTATTTCCGATGCATTACGACTTGGGGTGCTTCAAGACGAGAGCATACATCTTTCTAAAAGGATAGCAACCCACTCCAGAGCTGTCAACTTGACAGCTCTGGAGAGCAACACTGAAGCTTGACAGTGTCAAGCTTCAGTGTTGCTGGGCGGCAATGATCACTTTCCATCGGGTGGCTCGCCTGCTCGTTTGCCCCCTCTATTATATAAAAAAAATAGGTATTTGAAGAAATACAAGTTTCATATCGCACCAAGATTGTAAGACAGTGAACAGAAACCAAAATTGGGAAGTTTAGGATTCGTATCTCACGATTGCGTTGCCGACCTTGAAAATAGGACAACAGAAGAGGATTTGAGAAAAGAATGTTCATAGGATGGAAAACATACCTTTTTTATAGTATCTGAAATAATAAATAAATTAATATTTCAGGACATTAATACACAGCGCCATCCAGTCCCAAGCTAAGCAGAACTTGTGTTATAGTAACTAGATAACGGAATGAATTATATATACATATTTTTCTTTTTTAAATACATACATACAATAGCTATTCATATAACACCCAGACCCCAGAAAGGAACAAATGTAAATTACAAATAGGTATACTTGTCCGGTGTGGGGATTAAACCCACGACGCTTCCCGCAGAACGCAGAAATTTAACTTTCGAAATTCTTAGTTTTATCAAAAGTCGATGGGCATTTTTCTCGTTGGTTGTGTTAAGTAGGTTATTAGTTAAGAGCCACCTTATTTAAGGTAAAGAGCCCTGAATAAATGTGTTCCTTGAAAAGAATTTTAAACAGGTAATGCTTATCACGTATTATGTAGCAGTATTGTAGAAAGAGTAGAAACAGAGTCCTTCAGACAGTCCTTCTAATTGCTCATACATGGGTATGTTTTGTATCTATATAGTTAATTTCGAGGACCGCTAAGGAGTGGATCTCCTCAGGCATCCGTATTTTCCAGGGAATAAATACCCAAGTATATTAGAAAACGCGAACAGACAACACAAACAAGATAACAATTCATCTTAATTTCTTTGTTATAAACACAAGAACTATAAAAAAATTTGGCAAGTACCTACCTACTTACTAGTACTAATAATAACAATTTTCTTTATAAAAAATACTTTAAAATAGTACTATGTTACTAAATGATCACATTAAATGTACAATCATGTTTTGTAAATACAATTAAAAGACAGACCAATTTAACCGCAATACTTTGGTTCAGATCCCAGAATTCTTACAAATAAATTATCAATTTAAATCTTATTGACAAAATATACTTAATTATGTTATGAACTCGGTTCCGTTACAACAGTGGTACAGTCAGTACTATTATCGTCTGATACTGTTTCAGGATTCGTGGAATTAGTTGGTTGTTCCTTTGTATGATTTTCCTTTTCTTGTTTCCTGAAACATAGAGGTTTTAATAATTATCATTCTAACTAGAGTACTTATAACAATTAGAATGACTATATCTTACTCTATATGTAATTATTTGTTGGTCAAAAAGTACTAAATGTAATTGAATTAAGTCGGAACAAGTATTAAGCAGGTTTAACTCGGGAACATGATAAGTTTACTTATATGTACTATAACTAGGACTCATTTGCAGAATGCTTTATTTTCGAGGATCCAATTTCTTAATAAATTTTTGCTAGTATTAGAGAAGTGTCTTTAACAAGATATTTTAAAATTATTTAGTCCGATCTTACACCAATGTCATGTTTGAGCAATGAACATTTGTGGTTTCACAATTTGGAGAAGTTTAGACAGGTTTGAAAACCAAAAAGCATTTTATGCATAAGATAGTTTGGTTTGGGAACACTTGCTATCAAAATAATTATATCTCACCTCTTTTCATCGATCTTTTTCATTGCTTTTTCTGCTTTTGTCCAAATATCATCACTTAAAATTTCTCTCATTTTACTTTTCTCTACATACTTTTCATAGTATTCACTAGCCATTGACGATGGCACATACACTTCAGTTTTATTCTCACATTTAGTTGTAACGGCTATGGGTTCTTCCTTTTTCTTAAACATCAAACCATTTGGTGGTAACATTTTTTTTCGAAACATACCCGCCGGTGATACCAATCTGTTTTCACTAGAATTTAACCAACTAGTTACTTTATCTTGAGAACTTGCCTCTTCATTTTTAATAAAATCATTAGGCTTTAAAAGTTTCACTTGGCTATCATTGTCATCTTGGTTCATTACTTCTGGAGGTTCTCCATATGTTTCAATTAAAGATAAAACAGCTGCATTCCTATTTTTTTTCTTTTTAATATTTTCATTTTGCTCTTGTCTAGAGTCACATTTTGGAGTTTGTTCACCTGATGATCCAGGAATAGATTCTTGACAGTCAGTGTTTAGTTTATTAATTTCAAATGGATTATCATCATTTGGACTAGCATTAGCTTCTTGTACCTATAAATAAGAATTTTATAATAGTTATTATATCCCACCATTTAAATATAATAAATTGTTTTATAAACAAATGCAATAATATAGATAAAAAAAAACTGTCAAAAAGCCTTCAGATGATGAGGAATTCCTACTCTCAACATTTATTATTACACATTAAGTAATGGATGTATTAATTTATTGACATTCCTTACTAATAGTTATAATAACAACATAAACAAAAAAACAATACACAGCTAAAAAATTAACTTTATTTTGACAGAAATAAAAAAAAAAATTAATAATAAATAAATACTATTTTTAAATACTCACAGCTTTGAGAAGTTCCTGAATCATACCAATGTCAGGTCCGCCACTAAAGTCTACATTTTCCAAGCATTCAGAGTAAAAATCTTCTCCACAATCTAAAATATTAAGGATGTTTGTGAAATGATCTTACTTTAACATTGGTTTCAATTCTGTTAAATTTAATCTTTAACCTGTTTAAAAGCAAGTTAACTTAACTATTGTTTTGTTGTAATCTATTTAAAACCATACAAGTCCTAGTTTTTCTAAATTACTTCTGCTTTTCAAGGCTCTTATTATCAAAAGTTTTGTTTACCTCTAGGTGGTTTTTCGTTGTGTGAAATAGCATCAACAATATCTAGAGGAGTGCTGCCTTGTGCATAAGCCAGATCACGTAATATAGCATATTTATCTGTCCAACGAGCCATTGTCAGTCATATAAGTCTACTACGAGTCTGAAACAATCGAAGACACTTAGTTATGGTGTGTAATGTAAAGAATGGTTGGTAATTCCAAAATCCCAATTTCTTAAGTAGGTACCTACTTACGCAAAGGCCTTAATACAATTACTAGTTTTTAACTACACAGGGGAACTTCCTGCACTTCAAACAATAAATAAAAAAATACGCTTCAGTTTTTCCAGATGTCCAGAAATTGTATTTTGTATCCATCAAGCACACACAACAAAAAGGAAAAAAGTCAGCAATCAGCATTTTTTAATTACAGAGCATAATATTAGCTGACCGCTGTCATGTGTGTCATGTGCGACATTTCGATCAGTGTCAAATTAAAGAAAAACATTTACCTAGTTTTTTGTCAGGGCACACTACACATTTAATTTAATTATTGCACGTATCAAATTAATGAAAGCACTACCTACTTAGAAGTTGGAACTTTTGAGTGCTTCATGTATAAATAAAGAAAGATGTAGTATAATTTTTAAGAATGAAAATGACATTGGCAAAATTGCCAGGTTGCAGGTACTTGGCGATTTATTTTTTTTATTTTTTTACACGAACAAATCTAGCGCAAAAAGTGTTTCGCACAGCAGCGGCAGCGCACAGGAAGTTTTCTTTATTTAAAAATTTACTACAAGTCAAAACGATAGAAAAGGGATAGGTAAATAATAAAACCAACAAGAAAAAAAGAGATAGTTTTGTAATATAATTATTGAATTATTTTTATTATAAAGCAGACTAATGGTAAGATTTCTAATTAGGATGTTTTTGCGTCTTCAAAATTTTGCGACTATAACATAATATCATTGGTTTAGTGGGAAGGTAAAGAAACTGAGCCCATACACCCTCGTCTTTAGTTATATTTTTCAATTATTGTAAAAAGCCTTTTTACAATTTTTTCCATACAGTATTACTTGCTGGACTGGATAATAATCATTTATTTAATAGTCTGGTTTCATAAATAATTTTTATCTCTGGATAATAATGTTATCTATAACATCATAATACAGTCTGTATTAAAATTAATAATAATATTTATTTGTACAAAAAACAATAAGTTTCAATAAAAATGCTTGTTTTGTTTAAAACTATTTATTTATTTCTATAATTAAATTAAAACTAGGTAAGCGTTAGCTTATCGAATCTTCTTGAAGTGTTTACTAAAAAAATATTTATACAAAAATCTTATAACTAATCTTTTTAAATTAAACGCACCTTAACTTGCTATTATACATAGAGGGAGACCAATAATTTTGTCCTGTCGGTCTCCCTCACTCAATTAAAATGCTGCTATACTACGTACAATTTTTAACAAACCATACATAACACAAATTAACTTTTTATTAAAATGGACATTTCACAAAAAAATTGTATATCTATGCCAATTGAATAAAATTATTATAAATACAAAATTTTATTCAAGTGCAATGAAAGAGAAATTCGAAAGATTAATAAAAATAAAATAATATCAATAGCTACATACTAGCTGTTGCCCGCGACTCCATCCGCCTGGACTTTCATATAAACTTTAACCTTTAACTTTAATTTTAATTGGGTTTAAAAATTTTATTTTACTGCTTTATTAGAGACGGAATAATTTTTTTTTATATTTTTTAGTCAAAAAATATAAAAAAATTATTCTGTTACCTTAATATAAAATGTGTAAATATACTTCAATATATATTACAAAAAATAAAATTGACTACCTATCTACTATTATCATTATTTATGCAAAAAATAAATCAGTCCTTAATATATTGACTTACCCACCAATATTGCAATAGTATTAGTATCAAGATCCCAGACTAGAAAGGCTTTTATTTCTTATAATCTCGTCTTTTAACTTTAAATCTTCCTCTAGTTTAGTCCAAATATCTTTGGTAACTTTTCTTTCTTTTTCATGCTTCATATACTTTTCTGTTAACTGACTAGCATAAGCTGAAGGCACATAGTTTTCTATTATTTCACAAACTTTAGATTCATCGCTTGTAGATGTTTGGGTAACAGTAGATTTACTAGCATGTTTCTTTTTGAACGTAACTGTCCCCACAAATAGGATGGGTGATTTCACACTTTGTTCCTCTGGGCCGTTCAACCACTTGTTTACTTTTTCAATTGAATCCTTTACATCTGCTGGTGATACATTATTGGTTACATTATCTGGATGACTGATACTTGTGTCTGATGTATTCTGACTATCGCAAAGTTTATTATCATCTGTAGAAGACAGATCCCGTCTTTCTAACCATTTGTTCACTTTATCAATAGCATCATCTGAATGGTTATCTTCAATTTTATTAGTATACTCTAAGCTCCTGTCTGTTGTGTCCTTATCATTGACTTTCACTTCATCAGAAATAGGCTTTAAATTGTAATACTCAGGTGTCATTAATTTCGGGCTAGCCACTTCAGTAGCCTTTGTTGGCGATGGAGTCGAAAATAATTTCATGAGCGTGGCTATCGCTAAATTTCGCTGCCTTTTATCTTTGACGCAATTTGTATTCGATGTTTTGCTTATATTGGATCTAAGATGTTTCTGTAATTTCTCTTTTTCAACAGGGTCAAGACTGGAAATATCAATGTTGGAAGTTGAAGGAATGTCTATTTGTCCCCTACTGTTATTAGGATTTGCATAGTCCTCATTAGTTTGTTTAGTCATAGTAAAATCTTTGGTTGTATCCATATTTGTTTGTGACTCCTTATTACTAAGTCTCTCATTTTGAACTAAATTTTGACTGAGTTTCGGGATAAATTCAGGTACTTCTGGATTTAATTTTGTTATAATAACAGTCTCGTTGTTGAAAGTATTTTTCATTTTCTTAATATTTTCCGTCTCATCCAGACACGATTCGCCTATTGAATAATTATCCACCTGGAATAGAACATTTGCATTTTGTTTAGTGATTATGCTTATTTCACAATTAGTTAACATTTTGCAAATTCGACCTGACCAACCGCCACATTTTCAGCAAATTCAACTTTTTGCAATACTATTCTTTATTCCATCTTATTTAATTGCATCATGACTATTTTTTACATTGTCATTTCGTTTATACAGGAAATTTACTGCACAACACCAAATGTTTGACCTAGATTCCCAATAAAATTAGAAGGAAGCAAGTATACGAGCCTTATTTATTGCATAACATATTAGTAATTACGTATGCTTTTTTAAAAATAAGCATGCGCTTGCAATATCGAATTTCCATTTACAAATAATAATAAGTAGCAAAGTCTAAAATAATTTTGGTGCCTTTATTTGGGATTGAAGCATATCTATTGAATAGTGTGATGTTTCTAAATTAAATAAATTAGAATGTGTCAAGTTAATTTTACTACAATTTATAAATTCTGGTGTTATTTCCTATTAATATTCACCTACGTCACTTGTTAAAACGATTGATTATATTCAGTTATATTTTAACTGCCACCAACATTAAACTTATAAAATGATTTTTTAAGCATTTCTATTTTATGAAAATTGGTATTACTACAAATACTGATACCAATTATTCTATCAGCTATAAGTTATATGTATATGTCTTAATAGGTTTTTTTAAAGATTAATGTACAAATATTTCAATACTTGAAAACAAAACACCACAAACAATACAAAAAATACTGCTTTAAGTACTTTGTAAACAATCCTTAACAATAACGACATGCTCAAATTCAAAGAAATATGAATCATAAACAAATCACTTACAAATTGAAAGAGAAACCCATTAAGGAATCAAATTTCTTGGAATGTGAAGTGTTTAGTTAATGAGTACACAATATGAGAAGTTATATGATCCTTAGTTCAAATCGTCATAATTCCTTGTATATTCAATAATAGAAAATTGAGTAAAAACATTATTTATGCAAGCTTGTATATGAAATGTTGAGGTTTATTTTGAGATTTTACATTAAAAAGGACACTTTTTGCCAATATAAGTGCCAACACTTAAGTTGCCAAAATTTCTTGGTTTTATTATTATTATTATAAAAAAAGATATTTTAAATTATATATGCATATATTGTGTAGCAAATAAAAAAGAAAATTGTGACCTGAGTGGTTAAGGGCAAAGTATCTGTGGCAATATCAAGGGAAAAATATTCTATAGCTATGGAAAAGCATGTATAATTAGCTAATCTTACCATCCGAAGCATTTCAGTGATGCCCCGCAAGTCTGGTTTGTTTTCAGCTTTAATCAAATCACAATTTTCATAATTATGCATTTCTTCAAATTCATCTGAAAACAATAACAAAACGTAAGATCAATAAAATCACACACCTTGACGCTATTTTCTTAATGAATACTAATATTATAAAGAAGTAAAATTTGTGTGTTTGTTAAATTGTAAGGGGTAATCTCGGGATCTACTGAACCAATTTTCGTTGGGCATGTTAATTATCATTTAAAGTTTAATTTTATTTTTTTAATAGACCAAAATGTGATGTCTACTAGATTTAAAGAGAGTTGCTTTACCTTTTTGTAGCTAAGAAACTTATAATCTAACATCAGTCAATCAAAAATTAAAAAAAAAACTCAACAAAGGTTATTTTAAATCCTTATGAAATAGAATAAGTTTTAAACTCTCAATATACATTTGTAAAATTTACCTTCTGAATATTTAGGTCGCTGATGTCCTATGACTAGATGTTTTTTACTTAAACTGGGTACATGCTGCCCTGATGCTCTAGCTAGGTCCTGGGTGACTTCCTCTAAGGTGTGCCATTCCCTGAAGCTCATTTTGACTCAGCAATCGTATTTAAACGTATTTTTAAGGTCTATAAAACTTTGACAGCTGTAAACAATGCCCAATAAAATTACATGTAGAGACATGACACAACAATACGTCATAAGCATAAAAATGAATGACAGAAAGATGACACAGGTTTTAGGTATCAATTATTATTCTCATATTTCATAATTAAAAAAATAAATATTCAAATTTATATATAACTACAAAAAAGATTTTATACAAAGGATTTTACTTACGTGTTGTTATTAAGAACATATATTTCATATCAGCACTATTTATTAAAATTTATTTAACACGGCAAGATTATATTGAAAGTGAAAAAGTATTTTGAGCTACTACAATAAAAAATAAAATCTTTATACAGGAAAACCAACAGACAATTAACTCTTTTACACAATTGCACATTAGTGTAATTTTTATCACACGTAAATGACCTCAACAAAAAGTTGAAAGGTCATCAAATCGGAGTTGAAACGTGAATTAAAAAAAGAGATAACGTTCATACGTCAGAACATCTCAAGAGTCAGGGCACAAATAACAAATTATTAATTAACAATTGGCATTTTACATTAGGCAAATTTACCTAGTTTTTCAATTACAGAGCATAGTGCGACATTTTAAGTTCAATGTCAAATTAAAGAAAACATTTGTTAATTTTCTGGCACTTAACTGTATGATGTAGGTATGTTAATTAATTACACGCATCTAGCGAAAGCCTACCTAGTACTTTTGAATGTTTTCTATATATGAATGAAGAAAGAATAAAGATGTAAACGAAGTTAAAATTTTAACGTTCAGCATTATTCCGGAATAACGCTTTAATTGTAAAACTAGAATGATAATTAATAATAATATTATATAATTATACCATTGTTAATTTGACCCTTTTTACAATTGACAAATGTTGAAATGAGCAATTTTTTCTTCTAGGTTAAATGGCAGAAGTCATAAAAATATTAAAAATATACAAATGGCAAGTGTCAACATTTGGCAGATGAGGCCATAACATTCTTAATTTTTATATCAATTTAATTATTAAAGTATTTCTAAAAGTGTAAAGATTTTATGAATTGTGTTTACAGAAAATAATATTAAAGCTAATAAGTTAAAAAGTTAATAGCTTATATATCGTTAATCTTCGCCATATGCAAACATTTAAAGGTGAAAAGACGATTTAAATATGAGTGACGATAAACCTTCGGAGGATGTGCCTCAAAGTGAAGCACAATCAGAAATTGTTAAAGAAGAACCGAAAGATAATGGTGACAGTGTTAAATCCGATAAAGTTAAAAGTATGTTGTCAACATTTTATAAATAGTTATTTATTGTAATGTAATCCATTTATTCATTAGGACTATAAATAAGGGAGGAGCAAGGGAGCACTGAGGTGGCAGTGGCTGTTCTGATAGATTTTTAAAACATTTATTACGGTTAGAAGTTACCTTAAGTACTAATATATATGATTTTCAGTTGATATATTATTAAAGGCTACTGGCAACGCTCCTATAATGAAAAAAAAGAAATGGGCTGTGGATGCCGAGAAACCCATTGGCTGGATTATAGAATTTGTTAAAAAGTACTTAAAATTGGAGCCTGATGAAAAACTTGTAAGTATATAATATAATTTTAGTACATCAGTATGTTTAAAAATTATATCATTTATAACATCACAAATAGATTATAGACATACATCATAATAGATTCTGAACTATATATAAACTCTTTTGTCTCAGTGAAATTTTTTGTGAGAGTCAGTTTCAATAATTAATATTACTTGGTTTAAGTCAATGTACTGGTACATTCTACATTTAAATTACTAAGTTATTACAATGTTGCCATTATTATAACATTTTAATATTTATTATCTAAATCTATTTTTGTTTGTTTTTTCAACATTCTAATTTTATCTTTAAGTACATTTACATACCTTGAGTACTGCAAAAGCAGGATGCAAGTAACCTTTAAATTATTTTTAAATGCTTGTTTTTTAGTTTCTGTATATAAATCAGACATTTGCACCGTCACCGGATCAAATAATAAAGAATTTGTATGAGTGCTTCGGAACGGACGGAAAATTAGTGCTACACTATTGTAAAAGTCAAGCATGGGGATGAAGACACAAGTTACCAAAGATTATGAATAAGGAATTCTGGTGTGGTTTATTTATTCATTTCGCAACTCCCAAAAAACATGCTTTTGTGTAATAGAATAAATAAACTTGTAACATAGTGTAGGCCAAATAACAAGGCTTGCGTGAAATTTATATTTTACAAAATGTCTGTAGATAGAAAGATATAATTTACGAATTAATAAACTTGTAAAATGATATAGTACTTAGTCACACATTAATAAATATTTTTATTTGTATATTGGTATAATATGTATTATGTATTATGTAAGATTAACTTAACATCAGCATATTGGCAAGTGTTGCCTGAACTAATGTCATTCCAATCAATAGCACACAAATTATTATTTTGGTATAGTAAACAATGTGTATGTGTTGTTATTCAACACTTTTTAATACATCACAATGAAGGATGGGAAAATAATGATTGTATAAAAATTATCGTTTTTTCCTTGTTAAAATAATTAACATATACACTTATTCTTTCTTTATAATTTATCTAATAGGTTTAATTGACAGGAAGTTTTTTAACATTCCTTCAGATAATACAGAATGCATATGTTTGAATATTTACCATTGGAAGCTAGTTTTAAGTAGTTTGAGCTGCTTAAAATTATAATTATTTACTTGTATTTTTCTGCTAGTCTGCTTGAATACTTTGTACTGTGTACAAAAAGTGTTTGTAATAATTGTGTTAACTTTCATGAATGAGCTGGTCATTAGGTAAGAATAAATTGTTAAATGAAACAATATTTTATATAAATGTAATAAATAATTATTAATACAAACACAGTCTTTTTATTTATGGGATCACTTCTTATCACCGCTACCGCTGACAAATTCTTTACTTGTTGTGCGGGTTGGTAAGTTGTCTGAAAAATAAACACAGAAGAATTAGCAGACAAATTTTTTTTTTAACACCATTTTCTATTTTTTCTCTTTCCTTATATCAGCAATTTAAGTC
Source organism: Eurema mandarina (assembly GCA_018238005.1). Taxonomy (NCBI): domain Eukaryota; kingdom Metazoa; phylum Arthropoda; class Insecta; order Lepidoptera; family Pieridae; genus Eurema; species Eurema mandarina. The sequence goes on from DWAJ01000885.1 coordinate 26,533, forward strand.
TTTAACGTTTTGTTTAAAGAAAGTGTTAATTATGGATTTATTAAGGACGTGTAGATGTTGTTTTTTTAATAATTTAATCATACGATCAGTCCTCTAATGGTGCAGACGAATTTAATAAGTAATAATAGACATCATATAATACCTGGCGGCCTACAGCACTTGGTATTCGCTTTAGGAGTACTCTTCTTGGATTGGTTCGAAGCGTGAGATCGCACCGTGTCGCACGGACAGCACGAGTGCACGCTGCTGCGGCTGGTGTCCATTGCTTCTATTTTCTCCACCTTTCGTTACAACAATTTATTATTAAACTGCATACATCAATAATAAGTAAAAGTGGTACAGTTCTAGCTAAATACTACAAGGGGTTTTCATTCAAAAGGTCGGCATCAGATTCTAAACCCATTGATATATTAAGCACACGGTCTATATCAGCTATAGACG
>DWAJ01000886.1:0-26967 GCA_018238005.1 Eurema mandarina
TTCAAATTTTATAAAACTTACTTACCATAATACTCTATTAAAACTTACATACATACACAATACTATACAATTGAGATACGTTGTTAATTCAGACTAAATAATGTGTAAAGCATCCAACTATCATCAATGATAGCAACTCTTTTACTAAATATTTAAATTAATATACACGATAATCGGCCCTTATCTAACTAGTATTTGCGCAAACAAATGCCATCATTTATCCAAATGACAGCCCGTCAATTCTGTCAACGGCGACACTATTACAATTAAGCAACCAATGGTCTTGGAACTCGGTAAATATACAGATATAGATCGTGATATGAGTACACAGTTTACACACACGAAAATAGTCTCTTGAGCCATCGACGTAGAGCTTAGATTCGAAAACGCAAATTTTCTTTTTTATAAAGTAAGTATTTACTCTTGGGATAGATTGATACCTAAAAATTTGTTAAAAAATTGAGATTAAGCCGTCATCTTCGTTATCTACAACGTTATCATTGATAACTATGTCTCACCAAAACCCGCCTAACGAAGGTATAAATGTTATAAGTATTTTGACTTATTTATTTAGTTGACAGACTTAAGATAACTAATCACAGGATATTGACGTATGACATAAAATAATTGATGGTACAAAAATATCCAAGTCTTCTTTTCACATTAGATTTCTACCTACATAACTAACTAGACTATTGCAATATGTAATATATCAAACAACGGCAACAACAGTTAGGAAATACAACTATCTATGAGCGGTTTTTACAAATACAGTATTAGTAATTTTAATTTGCAATCACTGACTAATGAGTGAATAATACCAGGATGTGATAATGTCTAAAATTAATCATATTCCAAACCTTACACCGGATGTGTATTATTGATAAACTATTCATTCAAATTAGATATTTTTAACAATTAAAAGACCTTGATATTTTGTGGACATAGCCACGCCTATACGTGTGTTAGCTTAGCTAACGGTCGAGTACGCAGCCCTTGAGAATGGATTGTGCGATAAATTATATTACACCAGAATTCGATAAAGTCAATATTTATTCAAACGACAGTTATTCTGTGTGAAAGAAATTCCTTGTCCTCGGATTTCGAGTTGACATGACCGCCAATACTGATTATTACTTTCTGGTTAGAATCTTTCAATATTGAACAATCTCGAACGTTCTGACTGTAATAATTGATGCGCAATTAAAATGTCATTAAAGCTAACATTAGTCGACTCTGTAAAAGGCTTTAATTACAATTGTAATTATGCCTTTCGCGGAGGCCGCAATTCGAAGATAATTCTGCTGTGCTAATGTTTAGAGAAATTATGCCAAGAAATGGTAATTAGAGGTGAACGGACTAAAACAGATGACGTTTGAGATTTTTCATGTTTAATAATAGAAAAGTTACTTAGCATACATAACTCCTAACACTTTCTAATAAGAAAGGTAATGTTCAATGTGTTTCTTTATATTGAATAGAAACGCCCATTCACGCGGAGCTGTGTCATTAATATAAAACAAACGCGAAATTATAACAAGCAAATAGATGCGGCTGTAATTTGTGTTTTGCAAATGGTGTTCTAAAGTGGCACTCAATAAGGTTAATGTTTAATGAGGACGCACGTGCAGGGATTCCCATCGTAACACTAACAATCACTACTGTTGTCAATTACCAACGATGCCCTGATGTAAGGAGCAGAACTAATTCCCAATAAATACCCACACATTGACGTCCAACTACAAATATGAGTGTGTGAGCGTGAGAAAAAACACGACGGAAATACTTGTATGATACACACATGTGTAATTTTGCACGTATATGAAATATACGCACACAGAGAAGCAGCCCGCATACGAGTCGAATACAATAATTGCTATCAACTATACAGTGTATGCGTATGCTTTTAAATCTGATGAAGATGACAATTGTTAATTTGCAGTATATTATTTAATATCAAATGGCATATGTCGTGGCTTGGTGCGGTGTAACCGTGTACAGTAACCCGGTAATGAATAGACTCATTAATGCTCAGTCTAAATGCAGTTCGTGATCCATGGATCACTTTCGAATAAGAATTTACTGTTTATTAGAAACCACGACAATCGCGCTTACCACTTTCCTTAATGTCGAGCTGTTATTATCATAAATTATTCATTCCTGGTGGAAACGATATGAAATGTATTTGTTAAATTCATTTGGTTATCAAATTAGAATTATGTTCAAATATGGAATCGCAAATGGTTAATTTGTATAAACTGATAACATGTTTTCAACCTGAACTGCAATAGATAAGTTTCGTGTGAATTGGAAATATGTCCTGAATTTAAATTGGTACACCTCAGATAGCGAAACGTAACTCTTTAAGTACTATTAAGGTATCCCAAATTAGAATCAACAATGAAGAAAAATAACCATGAAGTAAAAATGACTAAAAACAACACCAAGGTTATTTTTTCTTAATGGTATCCGATGTTGATGAAAAAGGTTTACTCAATACTTATAGTTCATAATACGTGCTTGGAATGTATGTAAAATGTTGTACGTAATGAAGGTAGCCTTGTTAGACGTGGGAACGATCAAAGTGAAGCTTTTACATGGCAAGGATCGAGTTTAACATTCCAGTCCACCGTTAGGACTCAAATCTCAATTTCACATTAATTTATAATCGATTTGAACGTCTACAAACTCATACATTATACAGCTGACGAGAAAATTATTTAAAACACGAAAATCTTACAAGACAGCTTTTAATGAAGTCTTTACTGAAACGAGAAAGTTAATAATTAAAACAACATTCAGTAACAATGAAATTGTAGAAGACATTATTACACATTCGTGTGTGAAATGTGAATCTCGTCGGGCAATTAGCGAATTCTAATTGAACTTTCCCATTAATTTGTCATGTTAATTGAACCCAAACGTAGACGAGGTGAACCTACAAATAAATAACAAGGCTTAGAACGCGAGCGAACTGAGTAATCATCTAAATGAGATCGAATCATAAAGAAGATGATTTTATGATTTATTTGCTTTCGAAGCTAATTGTGTGAGGCGCCTGTCGGCTGTCGTTCGATATTACTCCACTTCAAACCTCGGAAAAGTCTTGTAATTTATATATCTTGTTTATTCATACATCTATATATGGACCAATTACATGTTTATATTCACGAACATTGAATCAGATCAGGGCTTTGGTATAATAATTTCATTTGATTTGCAATTATAGCCTCTTATACATTTTAGGAACCGTCTCAAGGACATAATTACTCGAGACTAGAATTATAGAAGGCAGGTATACTTTCAGGCGCCACCGAGGATCTGTTTGGAACCGTCAATTTTCGCCTGTAATTATTGCGGACCCTTCAATACTTATTTCTACTTTTTATAAGCTTAATTGTTACAACAGATGACTTTTTTGTCGAACAACCTCAAAGAGAGCGGAAAGGCATCAAACGGAGCGTCGATTTTGGAAATAATTATACATAAATAGTCCCTTGAGCGGGCGATTAAGACAATTTCTGAAGCAAATTGCCGCAGACGAGCATAATAGCACACGCGTTCCGTCATAAATAAATCTGGATTACGTTTTGTACGAGATTAAGATTGATTCGATCTCGATGCTTTCTGCTATTAATGCCCGCGCCGGATAATGTTTCGATCGTGTTAATATTTCAAATCATTATATTCCATTTTTGTATGTGATTTGTGGGATAATTACGATGGACAAATTGGCGTGCGTCATTAAAAGATAACGGGTGGATATCGGCCGGAGTCGGTGGATCTTAATTAATGATCGATACACGTGAAATAATTAATTAGTGGCGAGGTCTGATCGCAGGCGCCCGGGGCTGGACTACAAAAAACAATGACGTGCGCTTTTCGGTTCGGTCGGCGCCGAAGCCGTGGCGACATCCGCCGATCTACACCACTATAATTTCGTAGACCACGAATTAGTTTTAATCACATTTCTGTGAGATGAGCGTGACGCCGAACCAGGCTCCAGAATGTGTCATTAATGATCATTTCAATGATTGTGTTTTTTAATGCGTAATCATGCGGCTTTCGGTGTGGGTTAATCAAGTTTCGATACGAAATTACGATTCGTATAATTACAATGAATGGTAATGTAATAAATATTTATGTTCGTTAAATGTAATGACTTAAATAATGTGGTAATGTTATTATTTCCGCTTTGTAAAAAATAAACATTTTAAAATATTAAGCAGTGTTAGTAGCAACCTACTTTGTCAGTCGAATTTTCGTAAGGAATCCTTATTTCGACTTTTTCGTCATGCTTTCATGCTTGTTACCTATAAATGAAAATTATTCCTACACATTTTGCCCAACCTATAAGTAAGTAGATCTATTTCTATCAATTGAAACCCCTAATGAGATTACCTAAAATCAATAGCAATTAAGATTCTCACGATATCCTCAGCTTCAAATCCGTGTTCCATCGAGCTGCGTGTGCGCAATTAAAACGAAACCGGCAATCAGCGGCCATGTTTGTACGGCGATGTTAATAGCGTACAGTAATTACATATCAGGATCATGCTATCGTTGTTTCTCGGAACAGTGATTGGATTAATAGAACCTATTTTGGACTTCAATTAGGTGTTTAACTTAACAATGAAGCTTGCTTGACCTTTGCGAGGGATGTGTCCAGATTTAATCGTCATCGTCCGTTTTCAATTCATCTTTATCATGTCTATACAAAAGTATTATAAGTAGCTATTGCACTTTTTATTTTTCTTAAAAATATTCTACATATTTGCATTAAATAAAAAATTATATTATATAACAAAAACCTACATTGTACAGTCTCAGCGTTCTCTGCTGTAAATAAGCACTATCCACAGGGGCGTCTCGAAAATCATATCACAATATTTATTCCTCCTCAAAACTAGCGCTGTCGTTATATCCGGGAAAGAATATCTGAATTCAATTACAAAGCCTCGGCGAGGTGTGCCGTGCACCCGCGCCTCCTCAAAGGGTGTATGGCTCAATCTCTCCATGTTATTAAGACGTGGGGTGGTGAGGGTAGGCTGGGGTGGCACACAAAAAGAATGCTAATTTAAAATTCTTATTGCTGTGTTTGTATGCGCTCGCGCTATGTATCATTCGAACAAAAGACACCAAGAACCGCCCGAGCGCGTAATTTCAATCTAATATTCAATTTGAGACGCGAACTTCAACCATCTTTTATTTATTTGTCGGGATCCAAGCGCTTTCCACGAATTCACACATGATACCGGCGCAAGTGTTTTATCAGCTCCACGATTTCATACTTGCCAAATGTTTTTATGTCAGAGATTTACACTTTTATTTCGGTTCTTATTTGAATGTTAGGATAACTCCGAATGAGCAAACAGAGTCGGGAATTATGCTACAAATTCTAAGAATTTGAAAGTAAAAGGGCATCAAAAAATTCAGTAGTTAATGAGAGTTCGACACAGTTTATTTTTATCGACAAAAAATGCTTTATTAACTTTGTTTATATTAATTTCTTAGAAAGAGCGGTAAAATCGATTAGCATAGCTTTGCTTCCGTAACAGGCACTAAACGCGATTGGTCATTTCAATATAGCCACAGATAATTGCTCTATTCCACGCTACGATCAAATAAATATCTAGCCACAGTGGGTATTTGTATTAAATAATCATTCAAGTGTCGAAATCATTTACCAACAATACGTTTGATTTCAGTATTCGGATATAAGGATATATGCAAATTCAATTTAATATATAAATTAAATAGTCACGTTGATCAAGTTGTTTAAGTTCTGGATGAGGCTTTCGCCTGAGGGTTTCAATAATTAATAAATATGTGTAAAACTAAATTTCAAGTCTGTTTCTTATTCAATCAATTTAATTAATCAAATATACTTGATATTTATAATTTAATATAATAGATATTAACTTCATATATGACTATATAAAGGTAGACATATCACTTAGAAAAAAGTGTTTTTTTTTATTTATCTTTGGTCAAGCTTGAGGTACATTTTCGAATATATTCATTGACAGGCGAGGACGTAACAAATGACAGAGTTTGACGTTTACCACTCATCATACAATATTATAGTCAACAAGGAAAATCAAAACATATAAGGCAAACTAGAGATTCGATCAAGTGAGTGCTTCAATAGCTCTTAAAAGTTGAAGAAGATGACCTTACTATTGTTTCTATTATCACGATATTTAAATCGTGATCGTGACAAATTTAAATTGAAGCCCTATCAGCCTTGACTTTTTAAACTTGCTTCGATATTAATCCGAAAGTGTATCAATGTGACACCATGTCTAATGGTTAATAATCGCTCAATTATATATTGAAGTGTATTGGAAATAAATATTATTATATCCATAAAGTATCTGCAAAGATATTCAAATTAAATCAAGGTTTAAAGTCAGCAAATTGTTTTTGAAACACGACCTCATATTGCAACACATTTTGGCTTAAGTTTATCGGTAGAAATACCGTTAATATACATTGAAGCAATGGACCTTAATTTTTAATTAATTATATTTTAAAGGTCCTCATATTGTAAGCTCGGCTTAAGGCTGTAATTCATCAGGCACCCACTCTCATGGCTGTATTTATAAAAAATAATAAATTACAAAAAGCGACGCAGATAAAACCGACATTGTCGCATGATAAATGATCAGATTTAAATTTAGGACCAAAACTAAAGGTGCCTCATAACGAACGCGACGAGTCCCGTTTATAATTATAATTAATATTCTTACAGTATTAAAGTGGCCGGTGATAAAAAAATCGATGCGAGAATTAATAACAAACAAATGGGCTACCTGCCGCGTTTTTTGTGACTACCACAGGTAGAGGCGAGAGACCATGAGACTCACGCGTATGACGGCTCTTAAACAATGTCCGTTTTGACACGGTTGCACCTTTTTATGGGAATTGGCGGTCTCATTCATAGACAATGAATAAACAAGCAGAAAAAATACGACGCGTTTCGCCACCTGATAACAGATGGCAGCACGTACCGGAGATAACGCAACAGTCCTTCGCAAAAGGTCTTTCAAATATGAAATATGAGTTGAATGCACTCTCGAAGGTTTCTCGTTTTTTTAGTGTGACTTATCGTAAAAGAAAACAAAAAAGCTGCATTTGTAACAAGAAACCATCGATTCGAAATACGGGACAAAAGAGAGGAACTCTCTAAATGTGATACCATAATGACAAAACAGAAATATGATTTCGATTAAATTGTGTGAACGGGACGGGTTGATTGGCCGGTTGTCGGTTGAAAAGGGACAGAGAAGTTGTTAATAATAAAATATTTTATTTGTATAGTGGGGTGGAACACCCCCGCTGCGGGCTGTTTGGTCGGGACGGCATCCATCATCATTATATTAACCGATTTAACACTTTTGAACAGATTCCTGTGTCAGTTGGTGGTACATTTACCCCGGGGACAAAAGTGCACATTGCAACCTAACTTGAATAATGTATTGAACTATTATATTTCTTTCACATAGTGATTAATGGTTTATAGTATGATGATATACGTCAAGTTCGTTTTATTTAATTTAATTATAAGTGAGTTTATTCCAAGTTAGGTTATATCGTGTTTGCTGTGTATGGTCACATGGCTATTAAATAGACTTATGAAAACGAGGTCAAACTAATTTAACAAACACATAATAAAGTCATATGATGATTCCTTTTAATCATTATGATTGTGATAATTCGATAGCAAACTTGCGAACCGGTAGTGTTAATAGAGCATTGCTATATCTATGTGCAGGCGGTTACAATTGATGACTTTATGTTTCACACGCCCACTGTAGGCTTATAGGGGTTAAGTAGCCCTTTGGCCTTAGTCTAAGTGATATGTGGTGCGATGTATATCATTTTACATTTACGACGCGAAAGAAGCACAAACTTTTTTCATACACAATTTTGCCACGTTATTATTGTTTTATGGTTAAGATTTTTAAGTCGTATATTTCACAATATACCGTTCTTTGTCGATAAAAAGTTTTCCATAGAAAAGCAACTTTTTGTTCGTACATAATTATTTCATAACTAATCCCGGCTCGTTATTAAATAATTATATCGTTCGAGAAACCAAACGTCAATTACTCACATTAATTGACGTGTAGGTACATAACTACTGCTAGTGGCGTTGGTCAGTTCAATTCTTGTAATTAAAAGTTTTCTAATATCATTTCCGATCTCTGATCGTTATAAATAAGAATGTCTCGTTCGAGAGATTAATTATAATAACATGATTATTATTAAACTCAAACTTACGTGATCAAAATAAGAATCTATATGTTTTTCTTATTTTATGTTATAAATATATTATTATAATTTGACACTTACATTATTACACATTAGTTGAGACTACCGGCTAGTTAGCTTCGATTTTACCATATGTAGGATCGTTTATTTTGTAAAATAATCACCAGAGTTAGCCTCCATGCTGTATTTGAATATTTAATGTTTAGGGAAATGCAATTAAGCCTAATGATGCGTGTCAATAGATTGATATGCAAATACGGCTCGCCCATGTTCAACGATTCTTGTTCGTTAATCAATATTTGTATGTAGTTGTATAAAAAACTATTCAGTTGCTTCAATGGGCTGGTCATTGATTGGGTTCTATTGTCTAGGAGGTATCTACTGAAACTGAATTTAATACTGAATATTTTTCCCTATTTCAATTGGTATATAACCTTGTCTTGACATTAAGAAACATAAAAATTCAATTCGTTCGCAGGAGTTAAATCTGTATAAGTTTTATTTCATTGTATACAATACAAGCTAAGTTGCCACGAATTAAACATATGCACTTTCTATAATATATTCAATAGCAAGGAAATCTCTCGTAAGATGGAACAAAATATTTGCCTATTAAATACAAATTAAACATAAATATTCATGATTATTTATCCATTAGTAACACGACGGTAAGCTCATATTGGCATCGTTTAAAATTCGCTTTAAATGCAAATTGTATTCAAATGAAACTAATCATTTATCAGCAAACGGCAAACGTATCAGTGTCATATCAAATCACGAAGGGCAGCCATTCAAGTGTACCCGTATAACCAATAATTAGAGCCACTGATTAAATCTGAGGATAAGGCTCATTCCATTAATTACTCCCTACAGCTAAATATACGGCCTCGCTTTTTGCGATCGACACAATATAATAAGCATATTAACCGGGCCGATGCCTTAGATAGGTATAAAGCCTTAGGCGATACTCGCTAATATCCTTATAATGCGATAATATAGCGAGGAGCTCGCGGCTCGGCGACACATTCATCGCGAGGTCAAAGTGGAATGACCAGAGCCGCCTAATGAAAACCAGAAGACGTTTGTTACTCGAATCACAGTTGTTCAGAACACATTCACATTACAATCAATTTAAAGCCGCTCGCAGCGCGTAGTCTACGATATTGCGTTTGCGTCTCGTCGCGTGTGGCGGCCGTCAAGCTATTTAATGCGGCGATAGCGCGCGCAACTATGCGAATCACTATCCTTTTGCAACTTTACTGCTGCCGTCCAATCAGGACAAATTAACGTATGTTTCAAATCGGCTTACGCTTAAATTGAATCAATTAAACGCCTCACACCATAAATAATGTCAGAATGTTAATAGATAGTGTTTTGTGATCGAATTGAATTCTTATAGAAGTTTGTTGGTCTTAATTAGGTGGTCACGTATCGGTTTTCCACGTGCGCGCGTCCATCTGTGGCAATCAAATTAGGAAGCAAACAATGCGAGCGAGCGACCGTGCCACCCCACGACAAAACGTTTTCACGCAATCTTCGATCACCGGATTAAGGGACAGTCTCGTCTTGTCCGTTTTATCTTCGATTGTCCGCACTTAACGCGCACTTAACGCCGAGTGCCCCTCGAGAGGAAATTGAAAGCGATCGCTTTCCCTATCTTATCTGTAGTGTTACACTAATTAATCGATGTAGCGATCATCGTTAGTGTAAATAATGGGCACATTGAAGCGTCGCAGGTGATATATCGGCGTGAATAGACCAGAGTGTCGCGGGCGGAGCGGGACAATGCGATGGAATGTCGTCGCGGCCGGTCGTCGCTCGTGCGCCGGCCCCTCTATGCAGATTATATTAATAACTCGCTTGTACTCGACACGATATTCCACGCACTGTAATACAACACACACCCGACTACCACCTCCTCACCATCAGCCACTCCACCAAATTCATGTACCTTTCTATTGAAAAATCCTCTGACAGCTTTGACGCTCGCGTACAACCCACCGACTCGACACAACGCAGCCAAATGTAAAATATTAATAGGAATTATTATCACAAAATTGCAAATTACCACTTTCCGTTAGATGCATTCCAATTTCCCCCAAGCTTGATTATCCTCCGTCCCGTGAATACAATGCATAACAATAGGGTCTGCGCGGATTATAACAAATTCCCTAAATCGTGTGGGTTCATATTTTCGCGTAACAATAAGACAAATAGTGATAATGTCACATGTGGACGTTGTTGCATTGGAACTAATTGGACACATTTCGTAATACTTCGATTATTGAATGTAACATCTGCTCCTACGAAATTTACAAAATATGCTCTTCGATAGAATTGGATATCGAAAGCCGAAAGAAATCTAAAGAATCTGTATAAAAAACAATATGTCAAGGTAAGTGAATAAGGTGAAGTATAACAGTGAGGCGTATCAAACGGAAAATGCACTATGAAATTGCCTTTCACGTTTTGTGTCCGATAGAATTAAATGAGAACGCTTTTTGTCGCCAACTGCAGTGATATCATAAGTTTGGCAGCCCTACGGCGCGGCGTCACGTACTTTGTAATATCGAAATGAAATCGTCCCACATTTTTTGGTTTGCAGCCGAGATAAAGTAATATTTATTGTTTCTTCACAGGCGCTGTACAAATAAATAACATTATAAGAATAAGATAATAATTAATCGCGGCGATAAGTAACATGCTTTTAGACATTAATGTATTCCAAAAATGTCATATTAGCGACTGAGGTTGAATAGGAAACTTTGCTTAACTTCAATTTTCAAATTGATTTTTTATTGTTTTTGTGTTTCTTTGTGGAACGTGTCACAGAACATTTTTTGCGTATATTCAACGAATTGTTATAATGAATGTCGTGAGAGTTTCGATTGGAAGTTGTTTGTAATTAGATTTACCGTTAGAATACTTTACATTTTCTATGGGTGGGCTGGATGCAATGTTATCGTGACGTGGAACTCTTCTTTTTGTTATTACTTACTCAATTTTTGAAATATAAGAGCTATTTTTTAACTTGTATTGAAAAAAATACAATAATTTAAAGTTTTTATAAATTAAGAAAAAGCTAAAGTGTATTGTACCAAAATGGTGTTTTAAAATAAGTGTTATTATTAGTTACTTTTTATGCTAGATCGTCAATTTTGTAACTAGGTTTATTCCAGTTGCATACGAAATTATTTAGTACCCCCAAATTGGTTTTATTAACACGTTGTAATGCTAATTGTCGTGTCGCAAGAAAGTTTCGTGTCACACTTATTAAGCGGGAACGCTACTTTTTCTCAAAATTTAATTATCGGCATTTGTATGACCCGAACATAACTTTGTTTGCTAAACCATTTATGATATTCCACTATGGTTTTTCTAGAAAGCTGATAATTTATTCTAATTATTATAAACGAAACGTCACACGGATATAATGCTATTCGAAACATGGATGTTTGTATGCGCCAACAAGGTTGACGAATGTTTAGTTTTATTCCCGTCCGTTCGAATCCTGCGTAAAAAATGGTTCGTCATTTGTCCCTTAACGAGGCTATATGTTATACCTGTTGGTCACAATTAATAAGGTATGATAACACATGTACAAATTTAAACTAAATATTCCGTTTGAATGGGACGCATGAAAGTCAAATAAATAACAAACTTATTACCACATTGTAACGTGTTTGGGTTAACTACAGCCAAGCGGTTAAACCTAAAAAACAAGTTAGCGTGAGTTATCGAAAACAAATAATATAATTTAATTTACGTACGACGTAAAGACTATTAAATTATAGATACAACTATTTGAAATATAGCATTCGTGATGTGCGCGTTAACGCATATCGGCCAATAGGATCGCCCTGAAAACGTCTTCATAAAACGACCGACTAAATTAACACGTCGTTACTAATTTGCACTTTATCTGTGTAAATTAAGGTTCATATTTACGTACCCGTTAACTATGGAAATACTGTAGGCTTCTAATAAGAGAAAACCCCTCCACCAGGTGTTTGATAGATACAGAACTACTAATTAAAATCGTTTACAACGTCAAGTCTGCAATGGAACGTACTTGATTGTAAAAAGTTTAATTAATCTGCTCAAATCAACTGATGGGTCTCCTCTTTTTGTGTCCGAAGCAGATTTATAGGATTGTTTTATTATGTAGCTTTATTTTACTTGAATTAAAATCGTAGAAGACGGATAGACAACTTTGACATTTTTAAATGAATCCACGTCAACAGAGTATGGTTGTATTTCACATAATTGAAGCAAATTGCCGCAATAAAATTATGAAGGTAACGCCATTAGAATCTGTTGGAGACAATGTGCCCCTAATGAATGTCGGAGCGGGCGAAAGAAATTATTTACGCTAGCCGTCCGCGTCGTCAGCGACAGTTCTTACGTGGAGAAAGAAGACATAGAACCTATGTAATGACGCAAAGTGAATATACATCAGTAATTACTGAACGCAGTGGAGCCTTAGTGCGTATCGACACGACACTAATGCTTCGCCTCCAACAACGCATAATTTATAGCATTCTTAAATATCGATGCCAGCCTGGGCGTCTCGACGTTTTTTCCAATACCTAACATTAGATCACTTTCCGACTAGAGCCATATATTATCGACATTAAACGAAAATGTTGTGCTACAATAATAGGACCAATATATCCGGTTTTGTGAAGATTCTATTGTAATAAAGAATGCGACATTTCGAACACATTAAACTTCTCCGGATCGTAATAATTAAAGACGACACATTTTAACATTAAGACACCCACGCGCGCTCTATGTTGTGGCATTAAACTTGTATAATTTGTGTTAATGCCGTAATATATGAGACTTTAGGGATCCCTCGGCCGATCGCCGTTCGCTCTTTAATAAAATAATCAAATCCGAACAGGTTTTTACTGCCGCTGCCGCTCGTGTGGTATCTCGGTATTGCGTCCGGCGTTATGAATGGAAATGAATTTTGGCTATTCCTAAGTGTTTTTGAGGTTGTAAATTATTAATCGCTGCGTGATGTTTCCGTCGGACGAATTTAAATGTTTGAATTGATGATCGCGCCGATTCTAACCGCTACTGGATTTTAAATCCGTATCTACATAATAAATGGCTTCATATCATTTCATTCTAATACGTGTATTTATAAAAATAAATTTGACGTTGGATAGATTGTAAGCTCTATTAATTACACCTCTCGTAATAAATTCTCTTTAAAACTTTTAATTTATATAAACTGGAGCTCGATTGCACGATATTTCAAATTATATTGAAACTATGTCGTCGCTTAAATGTCAATCATACTATTATCATAGACCATTAATTTTTTTGTGATCATAAATTTGGCTAGATGCTTTGGAATGCCACTAATAGAGTCATTCGGCTGGCCTTATGGCATTATAATTTTTCCATTTATTATTTCTATATTGTTATAAAAAAGGAATATTTTAGAGTAATAGCATTCCTAACAGCTTTAAACACATAATAAAATATACAAAAATTTTGTACCTAATAAAAAGTGTAACATAAAATATGAGTTATACGGGGAATATTTGTATGCGAGACTAATGAGAAATGTAGGTGATTAATAGTTTAAGACTAAAAGTGATTATAATCGATATCAGTGTTGGCACGTCATCGATAGTGATTCATTTCTCTCTGCTTTGCAGTCGTAATTATTCTGAGCACATGTGTATATGGTTTATGGGTGAACATGGTCAGACTTACAAACACAGTAGGTACCGTCTAGTTATTAGGTTAACGACTTTGCTTGTTTACCTTATCGATTTTAAATAAAATACTGTAATAATAATATTGGTGATATGTTTTAATATACGAGTATTGTTCAAATTTAGCGAAGAAAAAAAACATTTTTTTTGTAGAATAAAATTTTAATGAAACAAAGTATTATTGCTTATTAAATAGTCAAAGCATTAGCGACGTTACATCATCCCATGGATGTTTAGATAATCTTAATTGTATATCTACATACTAATGACCCTATATCACACTTAAGACTACTGGTTTTTAAGCAATTTTACCAAAGATTAATTTAAAGTCGTAGGCGTGTCATTCGCTTACCACCCATTACTGGCAATCTTGGGACCTAACGAAAAAGGTAAACGTCAAAGACAAATATTTATTTATCCTCATATCGAACCGTGAAATCACGCAGTTAAATTATTTGCATTTATTTTATTCGGGTTTAATATATGTTTTGACACGAAGGCTTCTTGTTTTGATAATGAGGCGACGTTTGGGTGTAAACCGGTAGCTTGAACCACCAACGACGGTAGATTATCTTTAGCATACTCGGTCACACTGATACAAATAAGAACACAAGTTAAATTATTCAATTTAACTTAAGAACACATTTAAAGCGTCCGTTTTATTCACTCGTTACGTATTTGATGATTTTTCCGCAGATAACAGAGGTTTAATACTGTTTTAAAATGTAACGTTTCTGGCTTACATCTTAATGTAGATTTATATGAGATTTTTAAGTTGAAAATGAAGGATTCGTTTCTGTTTCATAGTAAGTCTATAATACCAATTACGCATATATATCACGTCTCTAATGTTATAACCTTGATAGAGAACTTATCAATGAAATAGTAACTGAATATGAATGAATCGAGTGCGTTACTGGGAAGCTAATGACTAAGGCAAGGCTATACGAACTTTCATGATTCTTGTTATTTGGGTTTGAGCTAAAACCTCATATGGAGAGAGTTAGATAATGTTATTGAAATGTTACTTACCAAATTCAGAAATTTCCTAAATAACAAGATATCGTAATTATGAACATAATATGCACATGATATAGTTGTTTATATTTCTTGGAACTTAAAGCGATGGCTAGAAACAATAACTTGGAATTACACACGTACAATATAAATAGCGACTTGCATATTATTTGCATACGATTAACGGCGATTAATTATAAATGTAATGATTCATAGTCTTTATTATAGTGAGGAAAATATTTATGAGTACCTATGTACGAGTACATGTCACGACGTCGTCCAGGCGTGCTGTTAAAATTTAAAAGCGAGAATTATGGGTACTATATAATTTTGATTTAAGTATACAAATTGCGTAGTAAAATTCACTTTATCGTTTATTTTATTATCTTAAAGAGCAGAGAATGAACAGTTTTTAATAAGGCAATATTTTACATAATATAAATTCATCCTAGGTTCTACTGTGGGGTTTTCACTCATATTTTCTATATGAAAATATAAGCACATACATGTATTCTTCGGGCAAGAAATGGAGACTAGAGAATAGAGACTTTTTAGCTAGGTACTCCTTTTAGCTAGCCAGTTAGCTACGTATATCCACTTAGCTAAAACTAAGGCTAAAATGTATTGAATTAAGGCAAGGATATTTAACTAAAATAACTTAGTTAAATAAAATTATTAACAGGAAATAACAGAGCCCTAACTAATTGCAATGTCTTAGTCATGTTTGTAAGAACTTAAGCGAAGAAAGTTTCGATGTAACATAAAAACGTCAGGTACGTAATATTTGCTGATCATCATCGAAACTCGAAAGTATTAAACAATAGCCACATTCGTTCGACAAATTATATGATGTGTAAAACCGGTAGTAAACCGTTAGTGGCATCGTTTTGTGTCATATCGATTATTCGTATAGAAAACGATTTATCTTATGCTATTATGAAATTCTTTAATACTCGTTGCTTAGAGGCTTGGCTTCGTAATGTTTATTTTGTTTCTAATCATTTAGTCTATTTATATATATATATATATAAATATACTAAATGATTAGAAACAAATATTTATATATTTTCTATAGATAGTTGATTTTTAAGTTTTATGAATTTTTCGTATTAATACGTAAGGTCGGTTTGTAAATATATGTACATTTTCACGTTAAATAGTATGTATTTTTTTATACTATGAAGATCTTTTGTTATCTTATCGTTTGATTGAGTTTATAATATACTGTACATTATTATAATGACGCCGATTGTTCAAAATTGTCATTTATAATATAAATATTTATAAAACCACACCTTACTGAACACGACAATCAAATAATCTCGTTATACGAGCGTCCGTGACAATATTCAAATGTATAAAAAAACCGAGTCACGTCTTTGTTATCTTCATAATGGTAATTTTGGCTGAATTAATCAAAGGTTTAATTCTACACGGTTAATTAATAAACATCTCTATGGGCCTTGATCTTTTATTGGTCCGCACTGGACAATACCTCGTTACTCATAGTATCTAGTCAAGCAGAACGGGCATCGGGCAGGGATATCTCTGTAATTAATCGTTCTTTGTGATTGATTTAAATACATTAAACTGGCAAGAGACCCATTTGAATATATAATCTGTTAACCGCATGACATCACATAATATAATTTTTATCTCATTGCATAAAACAGAGATTCCGTTTTGGAAACAATAATAGGCGTCTCATGCATTATTTATGCATTAAAATCTAATGGAAAATATTGGAATTTATGGCTGATTAAAATGTATTTAAATTAATAACGTGTCCCGATAAAAGCGCTCGGCTATTGTTTTTACGGTTGTGTCGTAATTAAAAATCAAGAGTAAAACGTTTTATCTTCGTTGAATTTTAATTATACCTAGCTAACGTGAGAAATGGATTTGGTTTGTGATAAAAACTGGTTTCGTTCGAACATAAAGATTATGGCTTTATAAGTAACGATTTAGCACCGCGAACGGTAGGCTTGACATTACTAACATTATTTGTGAAGCGAGAGCAAACGAGTATATAGTATTTATTTATCGACACAAGGGCAACCCTTTACCACGCGAGCGCGCGCGTCGACAAACAAGCGCTAGTGATGCGTAACGCAAACTGCGTTGTCGATGTTTACACTGCGACTGCAAACACGACACTCGATATTTGAACGAGTCGAGCTAATGGCGCGAGGTGTCTGACATCTTGTTTGCTCCACTCAGATTTACACGAACGCTACTGTAATTAACAACGACAAACTTAAATAAATGACAAAGTTTGTTAAAATATTTTTTTATGTGTATAGATATAGCCATTAATAATAAATAAATAATGCATGGTATTCTTATTGGTTTCGGCCAGCATCGTATGACACATTTAATTAAAACGATAGGACGAAGAGCTGCGTTCGTAAGGTTTATTGTATATCGAAGTATCGGAAAGGGTAAACGTCTGGCACATAAAATGAAAAAAAGAATTAAAAAAAGTGCCATAACTTTTGAATTTCGAATGGTATTCCCGTCTCGCTCTGAACGGTCGCAGCAGGGGGCACCATCGTTCTCACCTCACGACTGGAGTGGTAGCCGCTCTTTAATAAGCATCGATAAAATATGAACATATAAATATTTCTGGTCACTTATCCTTTACTACATTCTGAGTAAACATTCGAAGCTTGTTTGTATTAAACATGTTGTATCTAATACCAATTACGCTTAGAATACTTTGAAATTTTCAAAATTACAACGTAAGAGTTAAAATATTGACTACTTTGTTCCTTATATTATATAAAACAACTAAGTATGAATTTAGATTTTCGTGGTTTACTTTAGGTACATTGAATAGTGAACAATATCTGAGAACATATGACTTATAGTTGTTCAAGATCAAGTTGTTCAAGTACCTAGTAGGTATTAAAAGTATCGCGAAAATGGAAGAAGTCAAGTACATAATTAATATAAACTCAGTTTACGATACGATCTCCACTTGCAACGAGCCGTGTGAATGCGACATGGAATTGTGTTTTTTTAACACCAATTACGTAATACTCGAATCACGAATGTGTCGGAAAACAAAAATGACCCTACAAATGTTGCTTAAACACGTCAAAATTTCGAACGTTGATTTACTATGGATACGACATACTAGTTGAGCTAATCACGTTATGAGTTTTCCTCTAACGGACTAACCAGACTTACATAGACCAAAAACATGAAAGCTATTCGAAGCTTTTTATTAGAATGGGAATATTTTGCTTGTGGATAGTTAATCGTTCTGAGCTCGGTCGTGTCCACGTTTTTACGGCCGTAATCAAAACGTGATTGTCGCGCATTCCCAAAAAACTTACTTAATTGTGTCGGGCGAGTGTTGATGATATAAACAGTAATTACATAGTACCTCGGAGACCGAAAATGTTATTAAAATACGCTTAGCCGACACGCTCCGCTGACATTCGTTTAGTTTTCAACCTTATAATGACGTTTTGTTGAAAACTTACACTTAGAACATAATTGTTTCAACAATAGCTTAAAGTAAATGACTTTCTTCTAATGTCAATTTTGGCGATGTCTATAATAAAATAACGTGTCATCAGTATATACCTAACTAGTAGGTGCGATATATACCTACTTATGACTTGAGTTAACGTTTTTAAGCGCGAATATTTAAGACAAAGTAATATTAAAGCTTGTACAAGACATGAGATTTTAGTAGGCTTTAAAATTTAATCGTTTCAAATATAAAAATCTTGCACACCTGTTGGAAGGAGCAAGGTGGCAAGGAGCGCTTAGGGCGGGTTGCTTTTGAAATAATTATCGTGAAATAACGCATCGGTGCCTCGGGGTGGTATTGTTTTAAGATAATTTTTACTTTTAGCCCCGAACAATGGGAGGGAGTGTAATTTGGAATGTCGAATGCATTTCGCTCGCGGCGGCAAGACATGTGGACTATTTTATGCATTAATATCTAATTAAAATTAACTTCTATTTTATTTTATTTGAACCTTACCATCAGTGGAATATTTAGAATTAAATGAAGATAAAGTATTGGTAGAAAAAAAACTTTGAATGATAGCTACTTGATTTCGTACAACTTTATTAACAAAACACATCGAGTTCGCCGCGATAAATACGTTGAGCAGATACGTAAAATAAAATTCACAAATAAATTTGTAATTAAAATAATCTAACATGATGATAACCGTCAAAGCGCCGCCAACGCTAATCCTGTGTAATTTATATAATTATTTGCCTTGTTTAATTGCCCGCCATATTAATTATCAAAAACAAAATTCCAGCCAGTTTATTATGAGATACTGAATCGAATTAATGCTTGTTTATTTTGTATAAATTGAGCTGTAAAATAATATTACGATCGTAATGTTTATTGCTTAAATACGATACCTATTCATTACGTGACAAGAAATTGATACCAATTTATGTAATTAGAATAACTAGGTATAAGCTACACGTAAAAATATATCGATTTTTATTGTGCACATATAAATAAAGACGTGTGTTATGTCAGGCAGCCATCACAAATGTCAATGTCAAAATTGACATAGAATAAGTGTAGAAAAGTGACAATGTTAAACATCACCTACCTATCTTCGTTCAGGAATGCAAAATTACATTTCAAGACAATGGCAGCACTCAACAGAATTATGTAAGCCTATAATAAATACTTGAAGCATTTATTTTGGAACGCTATAATGGATCATTAATAACTCGCCATACAAAAGCCAGCCACATCTGCAGCAAACAAAACTTAATTAAACTGACACGTTGCATGCATAATATAATCATTCGCGCACAATCGTCAGTAGGTAAAACTCGTATGCGACGAATATAGCGAACGCTTTTGAGCAACTTCAACCTTTAGAAGTCTTCACTATCCGGAAAAAGATAAACCATACAATCCATACGAGTAATATTTGCTACATTACTAAAGTATAGCCACGAACACAAAAACTGTTTAAAAGATTGAAAAAGCTTCAAATTTGTATTGACTTTGACTTCACGCGTAGTGTAGGCAGGGACCGCTTATCCATATCGATTATTTAATAGCAAATATTGCAGATAAGGTTTTGGGAGGTTATCGACTAACGTTAATTATTGCTAGATAACGTGTTATGTGACCACCTTGACACTGCACCATATAAAACTGGGTTTATTTCCATGATAATTACATGATTTATAAGAATATAATTGTAAAAAATTGTTGGCAGGTTCCTGACCGGATTCCTTATTACATACATAAGATGTG
This sequence comes from Eurema mandarina, assembly GCA_018238005.1. Taxonomy (NCBI): domain Eukaryota; kingdom Metazoa; phylum Arthropoda; class Insecta; order Lepidoptera; family Pieridae; genus Eurema; species Eurema mandarina. The sequence goes on from DWAJ01000886.1 coordinate 20,287, forward strand.
TCCTTCACGTATTTATTTAAAACGTATATAAAACTTTTATTGTATCTAAATCTTAATGTACGTATACAATATTAACGGCCTTATATCTCAACCTTTATTTTCATGATAATCGTAATTAGTATTAACAGATATAAAAAGATTACAAGTTATTAAATGTTTCTTTAAAATGCCGATATCTATCAGCCGATAACTAAGCAATATACAATGGATTAGGCACGTTATCGATTCAACACTTGATTTTTCGAAGATAATTAAAGTATGAAAATATGTCGTTGTTAATATAATTGATGAGTCCGTTGGTCTATCTTTGAAGAAAAATAACTTAAAGGAATATTTTTTAAGTAATATATAAAAATTTATAAAAACCTATATAATCATTAAGCTACCTAGTTATAGAAGACTTTAAACCGTTGGACATTACATAGCTCTCTATAACTTGACACCGCGTTCTTCGATTGCTTCTCATAACGAGATGTCAACAGTAATTGGTTTTCGCAGAGGCATCTACATGCCTCAGGCGTTTTGTAACGCCTCAGCATAAGCATCGCCACATGTAAATAATTACAACTTTCGCTTATTACAAAAGCAGAATACGACACTGTAATTGTTTAACAGTGCATCTTTGGTGAATTTTATTGGACGATAATTAAGTTGCGTTATTGCTTGTTGGTCCGTGTTTTTGGTGAGTTTAATGGTTTGCGAGATTATTTTGTTCTTCAATACGTATTTAATATTCATTTTTATTAATTTATTAAGTACATGTATAAACTTAAGAAATTATATCAATTATTGTGTTCTTAATAAGTCAATTCATTAACCAACTGAAATTTTGTTCGAGTATAAAATCGTTTGATTTTCCCATAAAGAGGTAAAGCTTTATAAGGTAGCGGTCACGAAAGTCTTTCCCCGTTCAGTGTAGCCGTTGTGCGGGCGTCTGGCCTTGGCCGAACCTGTTGCCCGAAACACCTCGCGGCAATTATTCAATAAAACAAAACCATCCCGACACCCGACGTCACTAGCGATTCATTTTGCTTCATTAGCGATTTCACCTCGTTAAAGCAGCGAAATTTAAGGAAACTCATGTTCGATAAAATTTTATTATCTGTAATACTTCGGTTAATGTGACTCGGTTTAATCATCGGTTTGTTGCGTCGTTTAAAAAACAAGGAGAGGAATACATAAAGCGCTAACACGTCAACTTTAAATAGCTGACAATAAGTATGTCCCATATAATTATGTATTGCAGCCATAAATCATACTCATGCATCATAACAATATCCTCAAAGGTAACGGCTTTACATTATAAATAAATCGGAGGCTTCATTCTCGGCGCACGTGTCACAAAATATAGAGCATTGTGGCGCACAAAAGAAACCTTCGGCACGAGAAAAAAGCGAGAAATTTGATAGGCTATTTACAGACGCCTCTCCGACTATTGTAGGTTGGCGCGGTACGAAATATTTCAAATGCAAATCGTGCTAACGCCATGAATGTAATAGTTTGTCGTGGCATGCGCACGCGCCGAACACCGGAAACAAATTATCATACCCATATAAGCGCGTATGAAAACGAAAAAGTTATTGATGTCACCGTTCTAACAGATTGCGCTAAACGAGAAAGAGTCAGGAAGACGATGTAATTGCTTGAATACACATCCACTCTACAAATTGGACATTTCGTCAATAGACAGGAATTTAACATACAAGTATTACAAGCCTATTATATATGTGTTTTTGTGTGTGTGAGTGGAGACGTTTTTTAAATATACGAGACACGTTGATGCCTTTTAACCTCTACAACGGTATTGAAATGTTGACATTTCAGAATCAGGGCGGGGCGGGAAGTGTGAACGAGATTGAATTTGGAAAAAGATTTAACGGTCATCGAATGGATACGGGTAAACAATGCAGGTCACCTCTAAGCGACACGAGGCAAGTAACGGTCTTCGGTCACACAACATCTATACTAATATATAAAGCTGAAGAGTTTGTTTATTTGTTTGAACGCGCTAATCTCAGGAACTACTTTTTCGAATTGAGAAAATCTTTTTTATTGAATAGACAATTTATCGAGGAAGGCTTTAGGCTACATAACATCACGCTGCGACTAATAGGAGCGAAGAAATAATGGAAAAACAAATCAACGGGTACGAAGTCGCGAGTAACAGCTAGTTAGGTATATATCGTGAATTCAAAATCGGAATTTACATTGTCGAATAGGATGTCGGTTATATTATCAACTTACTGGCCCCATTTTGAAACGTTTACATAATACGAGTACTATGCATATTGCTGTATCAGTTTAAGATGTGATAATAAGTCTTCCAATGGTCCATTCGAGTTCAGGTGAACAGACGACGATCGGTCGATGACATTTATGCAAAAAGTAACATAAAAACGTTTTATTAGAATTGTTTTTACTTTAATACCAACCTACCCGATCAAACATAAGGTCATTTAAATTAATTATCGATTAGAACGGACTGGGAAAACCAAGCAGACAGATCATAATTAAAAACAAATACTATACCTATTACATTTTGGCCGTTTTTTGTTCAAACATAAGAGGTTTAGTGTAATACAAATACAATTATACATGTGTACATAATGAGTAACACGTAAAAATAAAACATTACGTACCTATCTACCATTTAATCAAGTATTTAAGACATCATTATTCGCATATAACATTAATTAAAAAACAAGAAAAAATAATGAAAAAAAAAATTGTCAAAACTTTATCATTAGGAGACAAATCGTTTATACGTTATCTGAACATCTCAAACCGTCACGATGACCCTTATCTCGAGTGTTAGATAACAAATGCGTCTATCGCTCGCGAGATGGCGCTGCTCGGCGTATCACGTGAACATTTCTTATTTTTAAATACATTAAACTAATAATATATTATGTATTGACAAAGACAATATTTAATTTGATTATTAACTTTATAATGGATTATCTGACCAGTTATGTTAAAAATATGTTAAATTGTATCATACAAAAATTACTTTTGAGAATTTAGTACTGATCTTGTGTTTTTATACTTACAAAATATACTAATTTAATAAAGAAGAGAATATATCTTATAAAACAAGAAAGCTGAACTAAGCAATTTCTTTAAAATACTTACAAAGATAAAAAATAAAAATTAATTATTTATTAATCTTAAGAAATGTTCACGTTTCCCATCAGAAGCATTAGATCATCAAATTATCTTCTATTATAATAACATACTAATTTTAATTGACCTTCGAACTACTATAAAAAGCTTTGTCTATGACTAGAGCGATAACAAAACTAGAAAGCCATTATAAATAAATTATTAAAATGGAATTCCCACTTGCCGAGTAGAATTTTGTGCATTTTATTATGTACATAGTAGCTTTTACCCGTGGCTTGGCTTGCATTGACCAATTACCTACATAATTATCGGAAATAAAATTCTGATAACTCCAAGAATATGTGTACAAAATTTCATGATTATCGGTCTAGTAAATTTTACGTGAAAGCGCAACAAACATCCTATATATTTATAATATTAGTACTTAATATATACCTATATTAAGATTTTAAGATTTTAAGACATTGTAATCTGTAGGTATATTATAACGATCAAACTTCAAGTGGGAAAACATGAGAAATTTTAAAAACAACATTTTATATCAACAATTCTTAAGATGAGATTATTCATTATCAAATGAAACTCGTACCTAGATAAAGTAGAGTTGTTCTCAATAATTCGTAGGTAGGATGACTATAGGTAGGTATTTGATTAGATATTGTTTAGGAGGTCGATATGATTGCATTATTCTATTATATTTCATCTGTATTTAAGAAAATTAATTTCGAAATATATTTAAAGCTATACGCACTACACCCATAAATTATATTAGGTAGTTATAAGTGAGCATTTGTAAGAAAAACCTTAAAATGTAAAAATTAAAATCAACAATTCTTTACCTATCTATAAGTAGGTATATATCTACTTAGAACTTACTGTATGGACGTACGTCGTACAAACTAAAGTATGGACCTACCTATGTGTTTGTACCTATATAAATACCAAAGAGGAAAAACGTTAAGGTATCTATCTATTAATAGAATCTCTTAAATTTTCTTTCGAAACAGTTCTATTTTATATGCATCATATGATAATGTATGTCCATCATAATATATGTATGTAACAAAACACTATTTAAAATTTGTAATTTCCACAATGACGCATTTACTGTAACTTTGCTTTTAGGCCCATATTATTTAACATTACATATCTACAAATAAGCACCTGCTCTGAATTTCTTAATTTACCTACTTTTAAATCCTTTATTATTAATAATATTACATAAAAAATAATACAACTTAATCTTCTATATTGATTTAAATTAAATTAATCAATGAAAAACATATCTAGTTAGTAGATAATACCTACATTTTGTCACCACAGTTCAGAATCCTGTCCTAAGCCGTATATGACAACAAAATTAAATAGCACAGTATATAATGTGAAGTATATACAATGCATAAGCATTTATATTTGTAGGCTTAATATTGTTTGAGATCGATACAGATTACGTATTGATTAATGACTCTCCCGGACAACATATCGGGAGACTGACTGATTGAAATTAACCAACATGGCCGCCCCGTTGAGATGGAATGCCTATTGTCTTTGTTTAATTACAAATATTGCATTCCAATCACAAACATATGTACAAAAAAACATCTAAAACAAATACTGTTTACTTCCATGTTTTGTTTAATGTTTTCCCTAAACAAAACTCAATCATAATACCTACCTAATCTGGGAAACATTATTCATTGAAACCTATTCATATTATTCCCACCGGTTATTATTCGAACGTTTAGTTAAAAGCTTATGTAATGAAAACTGAAATTTGTTAAACAAATGAAAGCCTTCAGTTTTAAATATTTAAATGTTTTGAATTAACATTTTCATGTTTACGCGTTTCGGATTTGAATCGATGGAAACGGAATACAGAGTGACTGACTTTTTTGTGACGTAATAATGTTCATAAAATATTCATTTAGTTAATAAACATTTGAATTATTTTCGTCCATTTTGGAACTTAATGAAACTATTGAAGTGAGATCTTCTATAGCTTTTCTATCTAATGTTTACCGAACATAAAAATTGATACATAAAATTCCTGAAAATTCTTGTTTGAAAACTTAATAAATCTGAAATAACAAGCAAACCTATAATGAAATGAACTAAGGAAATTAATTTCAAAATTAAAATTTTAATTGGAAATATGCAAATGCAATAAACGAGAATATCGACTTTTGTTTTATTAAACGTTGTTTCTTAATTGTGACGAATATATTGATTCTTGCTAAGTAAACAATATTTAAATATTATGTACACGATTTGTTATAATTTTATTAAGATAAAATAGAGAGAGAGGACTTAAAATATAGTTAATAGCAAAATCGCTTACCGCTATTTATTTATAAGTTTAGACGTTGAAAAATGCGCAACGGATTTTCGATGTTGTTTTTAGTTTTAAATAGGTAGGAAAAGCTTCACAAATATGTAGATAAGCGTAGATAGTTATTCTTGTCAAAAAATTTCTCAAGTTGTGATTTTTCTTTAACTGTTTCTAGAACAAATAATTGGTAATATCTTAAGAGTAAATTTATATTATAATATAAAGTTAATTGAAAGAAATAACTAAATAATGTCTCTTAAATAATTAGTATTCCTGCATAAGTCATTCCTGCATTGCCGTCGCGATCTTTGAAGCAAATTCTAAACGTGCATAGGTATTTCAATAGGAATCAAACATTTTACGATACATTATTATCTTTAATGTATTTAATGCGACTATGAATTTATCTTTTATTTTCAATTTGTTGAATCTTATAGGTAAAACTTTGCTGAGAATCGTGCAATCTTTTTATAAGCACGGAGCAAATAAAATTCTATTCAATTATGAATATTGAACTATGATTATTATAATATTAGAATTCTTAGTATTGTTGTTTAAAATACGTATTATTTATATTATGTGGTGAATAGGTTGTTTATTTTAAACACCAATAAGAAATATGTAGGTATCACATTCAATTGAAAATAAAGGATTATCCAATTAGGAAAATTCTTATTTGAACGTGATTAGATTATATCCATTATTTATAACATTTATAGCCACCTTTATTATTAAAAGTACTATCTTACGTAAATCTAAAACTTCTTGAAAAACTTCAAACAAACGCGCGACTTTATATTCTCTGCTGGCTCTATATATAATTTAGTAATTGAAGAGCGCTTTTCTATGTTCTTATGCAAAATTGAAATCCTGGAACATGAATTTTCAATAAGACCGGCAAGTGGTAATCCCATAACTAATTAGAAATGCAAAATATTAACCTGTGAGCATCGCCCGGTGATCGCCGCTAAACGAAAATTTGCGGCATAACACACGCAGTCACAACACTTGTACAGTATCCGAGTAAACAAAACAACACTAAGTCAGAACACAGAACAGTGAACTTGCGACACGGAAACACACACGAGGATGGGACTGAGTTTTTGTTCTGCTTCGGGTTGTAAAGCGGCGCGCGACACTTCACTGTCGACGGTCGGCGGCACACTGCGCGGTCGAGCGAAGCGCCCCCCGCTGGCGGCGGCGCCCCCGCGCCCGCGCCCCGCGCCACG
>DWAJ01000887.1:0-26966 GCA_018238005.1 Eurema mandarina
CCGCACTCGTGCTGGCGCTCGGCTACCTCATGGCCTACCTCATGTGAGTGCTGCACACCGTCATACGTATGCACCACGCACACACACACGCACATATATGCACGCATACGCACGCCACGTTTTCGTACGTACGTGCACGCAATAGGTGTATACTACACGCTTTTATAAGGACGCAACGCATGCTTACGTACATACGCGCAACACACACGCAGATATATGCACTTAAACACACGTGACACATACATATAAACGTGTGCGCACGCAAAACATAGATACTACACGCACGCATACATACACCCAACACACACGCAGATGTATGCACGCATACGCACTTGACGCTCACGTACATTAATATACACATAACCACACAATAACTGTATCAATAAAAACACAAATTCAAAAAGGCAGTCACGCGACTGAAACATAAAAATAACACACGCTATCGTTACTAAGGAATAGGAAAATAATCAAAAATCATAAACTTTTTCAGCCGCGTGGAAGAAGAATCGATTCAGCGTCAGAAGCAGGAGCGCAGACAGCAGAACGGGCACCGCGCGACTGAGCCGCAGCCGGAGATGAGGCTGCACGAGCTGCGCGCTGAGAAGTACAATGGTCTTGTTAGGTGAGGCTACTGCTTTTCTTCTCTTTTCTGTTCTTTGTTTTGGGGGAAGAGAGGGATCTTGTCTGTTCTACTCTTGTTTACGGGAGGGGGGGGATCCTTTTAAAGATACCCGCCTCCTTTGTTATTTATTCTGTCGGGCTCGTACTTAACGCTTCCGACTAAAAGTTGCTCAAATCAACTAACTCACTCATGAGAAGGCCATTGCATTCTTCCATGATAATGCAATGGCAAAAATAAGATATCCACTAAGTTCATTGTATAATCCAATGTAATCCAAATACTTTCAATTTAACGTATCATTAAAAAGGAATTCTGATTATATACACTATAATTTAATTAATATTGGTAAATGGTTGTTTTGTGACGCCATATCGATTTGCAAGTGTTGCTATATGTATGAGTTAATATATATTTGACATTGACTTTAAATTATTGCCAGGTTACAAAAGCCCGGGTGCCGTACGATCGTGCTGCTGGTGGACATGCAAAGTCGCGTGCAACTGCTGTCCAAATTCCACAAGATTGTTTGGCCGTATCGCAAGTGAGTTGCCCTACATTTTTAACCGAAAGGACACTTCCCTATTTTCATTTGAAGCTTCAAATAAATCTTAATTTGTATATAGTATTTTTTAAACTGAGGTGAGGTGGTGAGAGGTGTTTGTTCGTACAACTTAACCGTGTGCTCTGCTTGTTGCGTTTAAAAATCCATTTAGTATAGTGTACCTATATTATTTTCATATTATGTATTTCAATTTTACTTAGATAAAGTAGCCAAACAACACCGCTAGTCACTACTCACTACATAGTATAAAAAAGTCTTCTTCTGTCTGTCCTTGTGTGTGTCGCAGGCGGATTGTATAATCCGCTATATTACATTACGGCTAGCCGTTTTACAAAACAGGGCCGTTTTGCAAAGCGGCGGTTCAACGATTAGCCGTATTGAATACGGATAAGTAAAAAACCGCCTAAATGTATTCGTCGCCATATGTTAGTTTTTTAGTATATTAGGTTAGGTTAGGTTAGTTATTTATCATTATAAAAATACAACATTTTATGCATAACATTTTAAAACTACGCAACCAACTTTCACGTATAGAGTTATTATATGCATGCAAAACCGAGGTTGGTCGCCAGTAAATTACATAGTAACTAACTCTAATCATCGTTCCAGGAACAAGACGCTAGTATTCGCGTACCTGCACGTGGAGCGCGGCGTGGAGTGGTTCCGGCGCGTGCTGGAGCTGTCGCTGGGCGGCGGCGCGCTGCGCGTGAACGCGCGCAACTGCGTCGGCACCGTGCTGGCGCTCAACCCGCACCGCAAGTACTTCTGCATCTACCACGCGATGCACCCCGAGTGCGCCAAGCCGCATAAGGTGACTGATAATTTTTTTTTTACTAATAATATTAATAATACTGGCAGGTAAAAAAAATTTGAAAGGAGTCCTAAATTTAAACTTTTTTTTTTATAATACTGGCAGTTATAAAATAATTTTTAACAGAAAATAAACCGACTTCAAAAATAAATATACATACAGACGAATTGAGAACCTCCTCCTTTTTTGAAGTCGGTTAAAAAAAGACGATTTGTTGTTTGCTACTGGCGATTAAAAAAGTTTGGGAGAGATTTTAAGAATGCAAGGAGAATGTTCTGAATTTAAATTTAACTTAAAACGGCAATTAGTAAACGTTATTGAATTAGTTGCTACTGGCGTTTAAAAAAGTTTTAGAGTGATTATAAGAATGCAAGGAGTGTTCTGAATTTAAATTTCACTTAATGGTACTGGCTACTGAAATAATAACGTTGGGCTGTCCAATTTTTACGCCAAGAGACGCATTTTAAATTTAATTTAAAACACTACTGGCAACTATAGCATTAATATTACAACATTTGTTCTTAATGTAATACATACACAGTATAAAAAAAAAATACATTAAATTTTTCTTATCCAAGAAAAGACACTCAAATTCAATTCTGTAATTAAGCAATCCAAAATTTGTTTTAAAATGAATAATGAGGTACATGCATATTGCATAACTTTTTCATAACGCCTAGTTTTAGTTGCCTGGATGATATCGCTTCCTAGCGATAAGGCCGCCAATCGGCTGAATTGTGTTTTTTTATGTAGTCCTTTTCTGTATGTTTTTTATTTTTATTATTTTTACATATAAAATGTGAACATGTTGTGTTTGTAGCGCATGAGCCGCATGACGCGCGCGCTGAGCGGCGGCGAGGCGGACCCGGAGGCCGGCGCCTTCATCGGCTTCACCACCGAGCCCGACTCCGACGACGAGCCCGACCCACCCGTGCTGCTGCAGGGTGAGCGACACCCCCACCCCCACCCCCCCATACACAGACACACACAGACGTGGATATACGGACTAATACAAACACGCACACATAATATATATGTCACCGGAAAATAACAAGAACAGCATTTGCGACGTCTCGTGGTAAATTAATCAACTTACGAATATCCATTCATAAGGTTCTAAATGGTTCGACCAATCACAGAAAAGCTTTTAATTTTACGCTTTTTTAAAATACGGAAAATAACACACTGCTCTCTGATCGGTTGATGTTGACAGTTATTCAACCGATCAGAGCGCACATGACGTTTGTTTATTGCTTACTTATTATTTTACGCGTAAGTTCGGTAAATTGATAAATTTGCGAAAATGTGGCCGTAAAATAATACAATTTGTCTCTCGTTTAGAATCCTACGAAGGATTATAAATTTCCTAGGAAATTTATAAATTTGCTATTCTTGTTATTTTCCGGTGACATATATATGGTTATTTACACATGTTAGTGTGCGTGTAGGTAACTCACACCACCATGTGTAAATAACCATAAAGACAACATGCTTAGGTATGTTTTGTAAACACAAACACACACACACTTGCTATAAGCATATTATAATAAAATTCGATAGGATGATAGAAGATAAGATTTTATAACTTGCTATACGATATATGCTACAAAAAGGTATATTTATATGAACATACATAGTATACAAATGCAACTTTCCAAACAATGCGTCATGATGCATATTAACTTGAAAATAAGCGCACGTGCGTTTACTTTAACAAACATTTTATTTGTAATCATTTACGTTAAAATATAAATATAATTTACTATAATATAAAATCTGACACAATGTTTAATTAAACCACTTATTTTATTTAATATTTCAGAGAACCTTCTGGACGGGCTCGAGAACTGGCTCGACCGCCTGTTCGAGGGCAGCACGCACCGCTACTACGTCAACTACTGGCCGGACATGACGACCAAGTGAACGGCGCGGTCGGCACGCGCGCAAGGTTTTTATTGACAGGTGTTTTTTTTTTAATTCACCCAAGAAGGTTATTTGTATTTTCAGCCAGGTTTTTTTATTGGGATGTATTTTTTTAGGATTGGTTTAGAATGAGTTTTTAATTGCCAATAAAGGTGTACTATTTTTCGCCCAGTTATTTTGAAAAGGCTCGATTAGTGTTTTTTTGTAAAAAAAATACAAAGATGTGCTATCAGCCAGGTTATTTAAATGGGATTGTTTTGTTTTTAATAGGGGGTTCGTTCGCCCGAGGTAAGGCTGGTACTAGCGGCCAGTTATGTATATTGTTGGATTCGTATTTATTTGAATTTAGAATGGTGGGTGAGCTTTTTATTGACATAAGTAAAAGCTTGGTGTTGCCAGCCGGTATTATTGTTGTGTGCTGTAATTTGTATCGAAATATGTTGGAGTGTTAAGCATGTATTAACTTATATGTTAGAGTTATTTATAAATGGCGATGTATTAGCTACTCAATTGTAATTTTTAAACTCTACAACACACCTTTAAGTATTCTCTGGCTCTCAAAATTGATTATTGTCTAAAAATTTAGGTTCCTTAGAAAAATTATTTTCAATAATTTGGAATTTATTTTGTGACATTTTTGTCATATACAAACTAACTTAAATTCTTATAACAGACGTCCTCGTGTTATTTTACAACGTCTCATTATAAAAATTTAAAATTTACTTTAATTCGTTCATATAATCGTTAATTGTTCAAATTAAATTTGTGTTTGAAGTAACTTAACGATTTAAATATAAAGTTCTGACCGAATTCTCAAACTTCAGTCAAAAGTATTTCTCAAGTAGATTTACTTACGTCTATGATCTTTTGAGAGGCTCTTACATTTGAGTTGAGATTGAGTACTCGGTCTCTAGTGTGTCCAAATTCTAAATGAGACAATTATTGGTATGTATAAGGTTTGAAGTTCATTTGTCTTGGGCATCGAAGAGTTGATTCTATAGCAGGGCTTCAAAAAGGTCTGTACAGCAGAAATATGTTTGAAAAGTTATCAATTTTGTCCAAAATTTTTTTTCGTTATTCCTTATACTTTGCTTGGTTTTTAATTTGCTATGTCATGTCAACAAAAGATTCAATTAAAGATTATAAAAATTGGAACAGTCGTTTCTTAGTTATAATTCTCGGTAATAAAACGTTGTTTTCATATTAATAGCTCTTTGTGAACCTAGAGAAAGGATTTGCCCAAGATTTTGACCAGTTAGTTGATAGACTCTACTTTGTCTATGGTAAGGTTAAAAAGGGAGCTCTGTATAAGGACTGTTGTCTCTTCCCGCCCCAATGTTTATGCTATATTTTAAGTATAAAGGACAAATTATTTACGCACGTAATCTAGGGTTACCATAAATAATAGAACGACACGTTTTTGTCTCTGGTTCGTAGGCTGCGGTCTGCTGTCTATGGTTAAGTAAGGATCAAATGTATTGGAATTAGTGCCTGTCACACTTTAGTACTGATAGACGGACGGTTTATATAAGTTTTAACTATATCGTGTGGAGAATTATTTAATGATATTAAAATGGAAAAAAATCGTTCAGATCAACATCTAATTTAATTACATTAATAGGGTTTTCGCCATAATATTTTTCACATAATAATCACTTTTTTTTAAACTAAACAAAAAATATTATAAGAAACTGCATACATGGATAATAGTCGAGCCCAACGATTTCACTTTTGTTGGCGTAATCAGCCATATTGATTAACATGTCAAAGTCAAAAAATTCAAAGACACGAAATATCAGTCCGGAAGGTTGATGTTTGGCTGTGGTATTCGAAACACATGTTGCTGATAGCCACAACCAAATATCGACCCTCAAAATTGTTTTATTTATAAACAACTAGACATTGGCAAAATTAAACCAAAAAGAATATCCCTTCGACACGTCGTCATCTCAAAAAACCATAGACCTAATTATAAATACTAAATTAATCTATCAATGCAGGAGTTTTTGAGTCTATTGCGAACAGTAAAACAGAAAATTCTACGAATAAAAATAACATTAAATAATTCCCAATACAAATATAGATTGAAGTTCACACTTTTATAACGTTTATAAACGTCTCTAGCTTGTACATAGCGTTCTTTACATAAATCACAGTAGTTAGGGATCTAGGCGGTATATACACGGGCACCTAGTTGTAACGACAATACTGTTACGGATTGATATGTATAAACACAGCTTTACTTTTAATACGGGTCGTAAAAATGTTTGAGAAGACACTCTCCTAGTTTTCCTTTTATAGCACTAGAGCACATTATACGGCATAACGTGGAATGTTTCACTTTTCCTTCAGCATAATTCGACATTGTGCGCCACTGAGTGCTCTGTAATTGGAAAACTAGGCGTATTCACGGTGTAAAAATAGTGAGCTTGCTTCTACCCAAAACTAATAATGCCAGTTAAAAAGGGGCTTTTGACTCATTTATTTTTATTTTTTTTGGAAAAAAACTCTGGGATATGCATAATTTACCTTGAGATATATTTTAAATGCCTCAAGGCTAGTGTTAAAGGCATCTTAGAAGACAAGTCATTGATTAAACTAACTATGTTTAACATCATTAAATTTTCCATCACTCATTAAAAAACATTCACTTTCTAATGTCTGTGTCTATACATATCAAGAAGTAAAGCTAATATCTCAATATAACGTACCTTCGATAAGCTCTCTATAATCTTTTAATAATATAAGTAGAGAAATAAAACAGTGCCTACGTACAATATTTATAATTAAAATTAAAGTTAACCACGCAATGTTGCCATTTAATGAAATCAAGTATTACTATCTAGTCGAAATGTTCTTGCCACAAATGAATTATTGCTTTTCAATATTATATCAGTCTTGAGCTTAAAAAAATCTAAGTTTATAACCTCAAAGTCTTCGATTCGAACCAATTGTTTAATCTAGAATAATTTTTGTCTATTTCCTAATAACTTTTAATAGGAGTATACATTTTTTACCTAAAATATTATTGTGTGGGATGTCTATTTTATTCTGAATCTTTTAAGGGTTTATACATTTTGTTGTTTCGTGTATCGACTATGTGTTTATATGAACTAGTCACAATTATTTTAGATTTTAGAATAAGTTTTGCTTGTGTGAGATTTGTAATAGTTATTGTAATTGTTGAAGAGAGATGTCTGCTTCAAAGAGCCAAAATTGAATTATGATCAAATATATTTCTTGTTCTCTGTATTATGAACGTATAGTTTAATGGGTTATTAGTCATAGCATATTAAAATTTGGTGTAACAATGCAATGAGTATTTGACAATTTTCCTTGTTATATTTCGACAAATGTTATTGAAAGCACTTTAATAAACAATGTATTGTATATTTTAATAGTTTTATTTAAATTTGTATCTAAAATTTATACATATTTATTATCTGTGACATGTTTAAATGATTTTTTGTCTGTTAATTTAAACATGCGTTAAAGCGTGATGAATGTGTAAGAACCTGGGTTAAATGTGTACAATACAGTTGTTTCAAATATATTTATTTAATTCCGAGTGATTTCACACATTCAGAAATTATCCAGCACAGGATTTTTAGACCACAGGATAATTTCTTTATTAACAGGTAAAAATAATAAGAGACACTTGTTTTAAGCATCGATAAAATCACTCTTGGAAACCCAAAATTATATAAACATTTTTAATTTTTCTAAAATAATGTCTGATTCAATACGTAAATTTATCTATTCCTGGAAGAATGGTTCTTTTTCTATATTATATTTTATGTTTGTTAATAATATAAAATCAATATGTCCTATTTGTTTGCAAAGATTAAAAACTGGTTCAAATTATCTGTTAATATGAAAAGACAATTTATGGTGAATGTAACACAAATTTCTTTTATTTTCTGTATATAAATAAAATATATGTTATCTATGGTATTTGTGTCCGTGTGGTGTTTGTGTTGCCATGTTTAGCAAAATTTACTCTTGTTACGATAATATTCAGTATTTGCATGGATAGATAGAGAAGTATTCTTAGTCTTATTATCTTAATTAATTGGTTTTAAATAATTTTGTTGTTAAGTCTAGGGCATCCATACCTGTTTCTTATAACTTACATTTTTAAAAAATTGATAAAAATTACAGTTTAAGCAGACTGATTTGCAAAAGTGAAGTTACATAGTTTAATTTTCTCTTTCACAATAAATTTAAAATGAAAAGAGCTTCGGGTATTGCAAAATTTGCAAATTTAAATAATAATTTAACTATATTGTTTTTATTTCTCAATAATTTCATTAAACATAGGCTTAAATGAACAACTGAATGTGTTATATTATTAAATATTTTAATTTATAGTGCAGATACATCAAATAAGTAGTAAACTGCTTTGGGTATTTTCTCTCCATGCAAATAATAAATGGGTTGTTAATAGCTTTTGTGTTAACTAAATTGTATTGTTATAATTTAAGGTCTTACTATTAAATCTGTCTTTATTCCATTGATTTGTACAATAAATATAAATACTGTTCTCTCTATCAGTTCTTTTATTTCTGGTTTTAATTACAGACTAGCTGACCCGGCGAACTTTGTATCGCCCTATAATTATGAAATATCAAAAAAGTGAAATGCAAATCTTTTCTTACATAAGAACTTTCTCCTAATAATAACAAATAAAACAAAAAAAAAATCAGCCAAATCGGTCAAGCCATTTTCATGTTATGTCGTGACAACGGAAAATGGGTTTCATTTATATATATATAGATTAGATTTGTGAACTACCTAGTCTCAGTTAATAATATTATACTATCAAACTATTTTTAATAGTTTGTTTTTCAGTATTGGGGCTTTTAAAAAGTTGGGTATTGCTATGCCACAAAAATTTTTATTAATCGTGTTAAAAGTATGTATTTCGATATAGATTGAAAATTAAATTCTTTAATTATGGGCATATCATCTAGGTTTCTATATAACCTTCTTCTTTCTTTTCAAAACCTTCCTCTTGAACCCTCCTATCTATTTAAAAAACGCATGGAAATCAGTTAAATTAAACATGTAATACACAGAAACAAAGGACGGACAAAAGAAAAGACAGGCTGAAACAGCAACTTTTTATGTTATGTTATGATTTAAAATAATTCTGATGTTCAAAATGAGTTGTGAATCTAGACTTACACATAATAAATTTCATAAAAAAATAATGTGTATATTCTCAAGCTACAAATAATATACCTTACTAGCTTGTTCTGTTTATGTAGATGAAATAACATCTTACATGTGTTTTAAATATACCAACAATTAAAATGCAAACATTTCCAAATAAATATTTATTACAACATATTAGTACAGTATTTTCTAAATAAAACACCTACTGGTATTCCATGTTGCACATTGCTATCCCTCTTGATTTTAATAAAATAACATTCCTTATCTGTAAAGAAAGATTTTCATTATTCAGTATATCTTTAATTAATTATTTACACCTATAAAGAATATCTCACCTACGATTCTGAAATAAATTTATAGTTTGTTATAAGATGTAAAAATAAATTTCAGGATCTGTTAGTTAAACATTAAGAGTGTATCAGGTTTATCAAAAAATATTTTTTTTTGATGAATTGATGTATGCTACCTACAATTAGTTGCTTATTCCTATCTTAATTACTAACTATAGAGCTTTACTTCCAAACCATAGGAAAATATATTTTGAGGAATTAATAATTTAAATATGCAGTGCAGTAAAAATCAAATAGTTTGAAATCTACCATTTATATTTATCAAGAGCAGTTTTTACCTAATAGATATGAATGCAGGCTTTCAAAAATATAGAAAGAAAACAGATTTACCAGAATATTGTAAATGCAGCTAGCTATGAGGCATTCTTCTTGGGATTCAATTCATATTCACAGTTGGCATATGCCAGTCCCACGCCCATACCCATGCCAGCAATTATTGGCCATCTCCGTCTTTTGAAGAACAACACTGAAGTCAAGGCTCCAAGAAGGACTCCGCCACCTAAGTAATTTAAAGAGAAGATATATAAGAATCGAATTTCTATAATATAACCTGAAATTTGAACAGTCAAGTGATGGATACCTGCTGATACAAAACTGATAACATTATAAATAATATCAAATTAATATCTTGTTTTGATGTTAAATAGAAATAATATGATAGATAAGAATTCGTTAAATTTCAGAGTTTCCAAAATGGATGTTTTGATTTTAAAATTGTAGCCCGAGATCGACATAACATTTTTGCTTGTCCGAATTGTGTAGGCACTAACTTTTTATTATAAATTCGTAGAATATACACAAATAAGTCGTTTAGATTTTCCATCATGGTTATCATATGCTAAATGGACAAATTAAAATATTTAAAAAAGGTTATATTTTTGTAAATTCGAAAATAAATTAAAAATAGTTACGATACGTTACCTGTTTTGACCACACCATCCGTCAAACACATATCCAGCTTGGCGGAGTAGTCTTCCTCAGGGTTGTCTTTTTTACCCCTCGCCATGGTTATAAGATGTAAATAATGTTATATTTTAGAAATCTACACGGTCTTCAACGGGTTTCGGCTTTACATAATTCGATAAAATGACGTTTTCGTATGATTGATGGGAGATGTCAGATATTTAAAGATTGTACTGTTGCTGTCAAATGTCACCTCTATCAGCACGTTCAATTTTATATAAAAAGTAGGGTTTCTGCGCTCAGTGTAGTTAACCAGTTAGTTTTATGAATTTTCTATCTTGTGAGCTGCATTGAGCGCAGATCCCTAAGGTTACTTGATAAGTTCTTTCACTTCTTTGGGTTTTAAGTTTTTGTGATGTTAAAGCGTTAATTGACATTGGCATTAACTTGTTATTTTATAGATTACTTAAATGAAATATGCCAGATTATAGCGCTTTTCGAAACTCATATTTTACTTCATTAATAAAGTTAATGTGTGCACAACAAAATGTTTATACGAGTATTTAGATAAATATTTATGCTATTTGCCTACTTCAAAATTTAAATGAATAGTTAGTAGTTATATCTATAGCTTCACGAAAATATGGTCTAGAATAAAGCGTAACAAATACTATGAGCCAACATAATTGTTTAATGAAAGGTTGAAAATTCAATAATGATTTAAATAAATCAATAGTACCATTTAAATTGAATCATTCGGAAATTTATAAAGCCATCAGGATCAGCTGTTTTTAAATCGATGTCAAAATTGTCAAAGTCAATGTCAAAATATTAACCTTTGAATTTTCGCAAATTGTACAGAAAAAAGTAAAACCATTTTGCGCAAAATGTAATATTTTTTAAAGTAAAGTTGTACTATTATTTTGTCTAAAATGCTAGCTATACGGTCGATAGCAGCTGAAAGACGCTTAATATGTGAAATAATACGAAAAACGAGCACCACACCTGATAAAAAGTCCGTTCAAACTCCAAATCCCCACAAAATATCGAGTGATATGGTCGGGCCCCCAGACCCCGTATCTAACTTAAGAAGGATAGTATTTAAACAGCCATCTGATGAGAGCCAATTAGAAAAGGAATATAGGACACTTAGAACCGAAGTACAAGAATGGAATCAGACTTTTTGGACACACCACAATTCTAGATTTTTTAAGGTACATGTTTTATGTAATCATTGTACGTGTATTGAAACTATTATTCAATTGAATCGATCTTATAGAGTTAAGCTTATTGGGTATTATTCTTATAGAGTTTTTTCTAATCTCTTTTAAAAAAACTCTATAAGATATATAAATAGTTTCTCTAGTTTGTACACATATTATTTAAGTCTCACTATCTGTGCCCTATGGTTTTACCCGCACAGTTTTCATCTCAGTGGCAATACCAGCAAAAGAAGTCTCCTATGTATTAATCCTGGGTTAAATGTACCATCATGCCAAATTTCATCCAAATTCATCATATAATTTTTGAATGTATGAAACAAATATCCATAAATTCCCACAATTTTCCAAGTTTAAAAATTATTATTCATATGAAAATAGCAAGATTAAAACAACTAATCATTTCAATTATTTTTATAACTTTCAACAGTAATAATGATATGGATTTTTTCTAGGAAAGAGAAAATTATTTAAAAAACAATCTTCCCGAAGGTAAAGATAATTTAACAGCTGATGAAATGAGTGTCTTCTATAAAGCTTTCTTGGACAAAAATTGGAAGACACATATTAATTACAATATTGAATGGTATAAGATGAATATTAAAATATTAGAATTGGCTATAAGAGTGAAACTCAGACGCTTGTTCAGAATAAAAAGTTCTAGATAATAGTATTTTGTTGTTTTATTTCAATGTTCCTACATAAAAATAGTTTGTAGATGTTAAGTTATTTTTTAAAGTGGCTCTTAAACTTGGGATTTATATGAGGAATTAAGAGTTGTTCTTAATATACAGAAATATCTAAACTTAAACAACAAATCTGCTATAGTCATTTTCATTCATAAAGTGGTAAAGTTATAAATGTCTGTATTTATGCAAAATGGAACCACTAGATAAATTAGGTAGGACAAATTATTTTGTAGGTATTAGTGTGTAATTATTGTTTATGCAAGAATTCTTATCTAAATAAAGACCAACCAATCAATCCAAATCAAAAACAATTTTGGAATGAAAAAATGACCATAGATGAATGAATGACCATGAAATAGACCATGTTTAGATAAGAATTCTTGAATAAACCCAAAAAAGAAAAAATTTTGAGTGGTGGACAAATAATAACTTATAACCAACTAAATTGTCTACAACGAAAAGTGGCATTGATTTTTATAATATATAGATAATTGTTAATCCTTCTGGGTATTTTATTTCCAACATCGATAAAAACCTTTTTGCCTAAATTACGCCAATAAAACAAAAGATATCTCCAACCACACAACATCAATTTAAATGTCACATTGCATTTTGAATAACATAATTGACAAAAATTTACGGTTTTGGCGAAGAGAGATGGAATTTAAATTCGTTTTTCGGTATAGATAATATCTCTCGGAAAGAATAAAACAATGTACATTGCTTTCAAATGGCTTATGAGATTGGTTACCGTTATGTGGTTGGCCATGTGCTTCGTGGATTACTGTTTCAAACCGGATAACATCAGCCACAAAGGTACCTTTGTAAAACCCGTATATTTTGTTATGTAGGTGAATTTTTGTAGGTCTAATACCTGTGTAATTGTTTAACTTGGTTTTGATGTTCTTTCAGAGAATAAAAATAAATATTACAACGATAAAAATGATAGTTCCCCCGCAAAAATATCTTTTGATCCCAACAAAGTGATTTTAATGGAACAACACAGTTCGACCCCTGTCGCCTATCATTATATGATGTTCTTTGCTGGCGCAATCATAGTTTCATTGTACAATAAAAAGCATGAGATAATTGTATATCTTCAAAAATTTTATCAATTGAAATACCTTAGTTTTGAATGTTCCCGCCTTAATTTATCTTTAAAAGAACTAGCAAGCTTTCTGTGTGTAACCTTACAAAATGATATTGCCATAATCTGGAAAAGAATTAAAATTGTTTTCCTGAAATGGAAAGATGATATTTTAATAAAGAAATTTAATCAAAATATTGATAAACCAAATGTTATTTTGCTAAAAAGATTTATAGAACTTAAAGAGGAACGGAAGAATTTGGGAAAACTCTTGCTAGCTACTATTCAGGAGAACAAAAATATAAGAACACGATTTCAATTGGAAAATATGGCGAAAAATCGCTTAGCGCGATACATAGAACATACACAAAAGTTGATTAAAGAAAATCGTTGCCGCTATGTTAGTTTCCAACAGTTATATTTAGCGACCCACCAAGAAAACGTATTTCTAAAAACGCGAATTCAAAAACTTATTAACGAAAAGGAAAATGCGGAGCGTAATCTTATTGCATTGATAAACGAAATCTGTCAATCTAAAAACAAAGATCTTAAAGCATTTTGTAGTAAATTTATAGTAGAAACAAAAAATAATTTATTAAATTCGGATGTAAGAAACGAGATACGACAATTTTTGAATAAATCTAGCCGTAGCAGGGCAGTTGAATCGTCGAAGTCTTACAATTTAGACGATACAAGGATTTCTGAAATTGTTGAAAAGGAATGCATTGTCATAGCAGATGCTCCCACTTTGCGAGGGCTTCCAGGAGAATGTGTTTGGACGGTCAAAGACAAGGATGGGGTGATAAAAAAGTTGTACGAATATAACTTTCAAAGTGATTTCGATAATGGTGATACTATCAGAAGAATAAGACGATATTCTGTTTATGTCGATAAAGATTGTCTTTTAGACTTTACAAGGTATCCTTTATCCTAATGAATGTTTTTATTATCTTATCTGTTTTTAAGCTTTTGACTCCTTTTCTAGGTTTTGTTATTATACTATCTATAAGTATTGGATGTTATAAAGTAACAGTATTTAAAAGAGCGTTTCCTTTTCAGTTCTGCGAGTTCTATGAATCTATCGGTAATTGATAGCAAGACCTCAAGTATAAAGCACATTTGTTATCCAATAACGAGTAATAGGTTTTTGACGGGATCTGAAGCGTTCCAGAGCTTTCTCAAGCACAATGAGAATATTCTACAATGTCCTGTTAAACGGTCTTCTATACCATGTGGATAGTGTTCAAGTTTTTGACTATTGTAATTTGTGAAAATATAAATGTATTTATTAATTCAAGATTTGTTTAATTTATCAAAACTGATAATAATATCTTTAGAAATATTTATTCTATACTATTCTATACTTGGTGAAATGGCAGTGCTAGAAATATTTATTATATTCAAAAGCTTAGGTAGCAGGGGTGATAAAAAAATGTTTCATAATTCATTGTCACTTGTCAAAAGTCACCTAATTTTAAATATGTAACCTCATGTCACAGTAAATTCGTTAATAACACTGGTTAAAAAATTATTTGAAGAGTTAAGCGATACATTTCCACAATTTTATTTTGAGAAGACGACGCGTTTTTGTAAGCTGTGATGTAAACTGTGATTATGTGATAGTGATTGATTAAATAATTCGACAAAATTAAAGTCAGAATTAAAGGCAGTGGACAAATATAAACAAATTTGACAGATTTCAATTTTGACAGGATAACAATGGTGCCGGGTTTTGATAACTATAGATAATATAATAAGAAAATATTTATGGTACCTAATATAGGAACTGAAAAGTTAAAGATCCTGATTAAAGAGTGAGAAAAATACAATGGCTACTAAATTAGATACAATAAACCTTGATAATTTTTCGTGGAAATCAATAAAAGAAAATGGACTAGATTTAGAATATGGTATCCCTATTCCAAGGACGGTTGCATCTGAAATTTTTAAAGAATTGGACCAGTGTTTAGAATACTTTACTGGAGATCTTGCGAAAATAAAGTAATAATCAAGTTCTTTAACACTTGTGCTTTCTTTATATATACTGATATATTAAACATTTTCGTTTGATTGTAGAGTGTTTGGCAAAGTTTATCCACTACCCAGACAACAAGTAGCATATGGGGATCCAGGAATAACATACACTTATTCAAATCTAACTGTTCCGGCATTGTCTTGGCCAAATACAGTTTTAGCTTTGAGACATTTTCTGTTCAAACTAAAGGGAATAAAATACAATTTTGTTTTGGTCAATAAGTACGTTTCTTTATATAAACATATGGGTAATTCTACACGAATAAGTCAGGCAAAAATCAGTGTTTGCAATTTACGTAACATTAAAGTCTAAGCGTCTTACTTACGAGTATACTGTTTTAGCTTAAGGATAAAATTTTTTGATATAAAAATATAGTTAATATTGTTACTGTATTTGTAACCCTAATTGCATCAGATATCGAGATGGAAATGACCATATGGGAGAACATCGGGATAATGAGCCTGAACTAGACCCTACCATTCCTATAGCCTCAATTTCTTTCGGCGAAGAGAGAATGTTCGTTCTGAAACATAAAGACGCTAGAAAACCTGGCCCGAACAAGAAACAAATACCAAACGGTAAGTAAAATTTATTTTAAATCTTCATACTTATTAATAGTAACAGAGTCATCGATGCTACGTAACTTATAAAACATGTAACGAAGCAGACGAGCCTCGTACGTGACTGTTTGCTTTGCTTTATTGTTTACGTCCTCCTCTTGAAACGGTGTCTCAATAACAGTGCTCACTCGACGTCCGTACGTCTCACACCCTTCAAGAAATTGCAGACAGTCCTTGATAGTGTTATCTTTAACCACGATCAAGTGTTTAGCTAAATTCTCAAGGAATGATAAGAAGCATCTCTTCGCATAGAACCACGTGTCCGTGCCCAGACGTTTATTGAACGGCTCAAGGGATTTAATCACTCTTGAGATACCGAACTCGTAGTTTCCTTTAGCGCAGTACAGTGTACCTATCACTAGGTTGACTATACACAAGTGATAAAACTTCTTCTCGGGATCTTCAAAAATCTGCTGTTCCTCTTCCTTCTCTATTTTCCGCATTATATCTTCGGCTTCTTCGTTCTGTGACGTCATTATGTATGACACACATAAATTCGCTAACACGACGGCGCTTACGTCTAAAATATTGTCATACTGCTTTTTGACTATAGGCTCATAAAAGCTAGCTGCTTCTTTGTACTTATTCTCTTGCATAAATAGCACATGGGCTACATTTAAGCGCCAAACGTCGGACTCGTTACAAAACTCGACAGACTTGCGAAAGATCTTCTCTACTTGGCCATAGTTTTCCTTGTCCCAGTATATTTTCGCTTGAGCCATTACCACTGGGATGTATCGCTCCAAAGCTTCCTCGTACTCCACTACTGCTTTCTTCACTTGATCATTATCGCCTTGGGAACGGCTTTCTTGAACTACCTTTGTAAGTTTCCGCAACTGCTCCGCATGTTTAGATGCAATATCTTCGTACTTTTGAAATGCCTCTTCTGGTGAAGTTTGACTAGTAATAATAGCGTCAAGGAAATCATAAAGGTATGGAGTTAAATATTTGTATGTAAATTGTGCGTTTTCAGCTAAGACATCCGCTGCTAAGTCATAATATTCAAATTTGCAGTAGAGGAGAAGTAGATTGGCAAATGTTTCCGCTGGGAATGGGTCCTGTTGTAGTAAGAAGTGCAATTTCTCGAAGCCGTCTGTTGGCTTAATGTCAATTGAAGTTAGAGCTATATTGTGGAGCGTAACAGCATCTAATTCGTGCTCCTGTCTCGGTGGCATATCAGCCAGCGCCTCTCGCGCAGCCTCTAAATTTTTCAATTGATATTCGATCGCTGCTTTCAAATTAAACACCTCAATCAAGGCAGTTTCATGAAGAGTCAAAGAGTTGCCCACGGACTTGACCTCCGACGGTTCACCTTGCATTCCTACTGACAGCTCTGGATGATCTCGAATTCCTCGCTCTATTACCAGTGTTATATGTTTTAAAGCTTGAGGATATTCTTTTAACTTGAAATAGCACAAAGCAATGTTATAGTGTAGGTGGGCATTGAATCCTAAAATGCTTAAACTCTTAGAAAACTTTTGTAACGCTTCCTCGTACTGGTTCTCCTTATACAACAAACATCCTAAATTTATATCTTTATCTGAATCATCTTGGGAGTAAGAATCGACCAAAGATTTAGCGGCAATTGTATCATCCTCCCCATATTTAATTGCGGATTGAAGTTTCGTTACCTTCTTTTCTAGTTCTGGAGCTATTATTTGCAGAGTTACTTTATAGGCCTCGTCAAACATGGATGCTTCGTATAAGGCTTGTGCAAAATAAAGCTTATATTCAGGCACTTCGGGATGCATAGCTGACAATTGTTCATAACAATTTGCGGCATCGACAAATGACTGTAGTCTGTAATAGCAATAGCCTAGTAACGACAAGCCAGCTCTATTTGGGTTGAAATTCATCGCCTCGTTCAAAGCTTTTATCGCGTCTTCATACCTCGATTCCCTTATCTGAAAATCGATAAAGATTATTGAGAAAAAGGGCAAAATAACCACGCCCCCGAAGATATGACAAATCCCAAACCTAATTAAGATATCGGAAACAATTTGGAATTTAGAATTAGTAAGATAAACGATATGGACAATATGTAAATGAGTTCATATTAAATACGGCCCTCATAAAGCTTATCGGGGCAGATTATTGTAATACAATGGACTCAAGAGGACGGCCATGCAGGTGACGAATGTCTCGCATCAAGTGTAGCGAATGTTATTTGCGAAAATCCACGTGAAGAGCTTCTATATACCGTTGTTGTTAGGCGTGACTTGTATCGTCATTTATTTTAATTCGACAGATTATCCGTACTTTATTAGTATTATAAATGCGGGTAACTATATCTATATGTTATGGTTTCACGTACAAAGTAGTGTCACAATTTTGATAAAATTTATCAAGATTCCAGATAATATGAGGAATAACTATATTTTTAAATAGGTTTTAAAAAGGACAAAGCTCTTTGCAAATACATTTTAAACACTAAAAGCGTTTGATATGAGAATACTGTCCATTTGTTTTACTCAGAAGAAAGTGTAAAATTGAGGTCTTCTCTTCTTTTAGAAAATGATCCATATCGATATGTTATTTATAAATAATAATTGCACTTTGAAAGACGAAAAGACTTGCTTAACTTCTTTAAATATGACATAGGTACTTAAAACCGTTATCAAGGTGCGTCTACCCGTGTTACTTAACTAAGGACTTAGTTATTGTTTCTCTACATTGAGTGTCAAATTGTCAATAACACGTTCATGCAAGTATATTGCGTTTTTAGTCCGAACTTCATAAAAGGTAGCTGAATCGTTAAACGATACTACATTTAACGATGTAGCTCTCTAGTACCTAAGTAAGATGATATAGTCCAGTCAAATAAGATTAAGAAAGGTTACAACAGTTGCCATAACGAAAAAAAAGCAGTATACATATATAAATGAATGGTGAAAACTCCCCAACAATCACCTTAGTGCAAACAAAATAATTATGAAGGTTTGTAAAAACAGGGTTACGCGTATTTCAGCAAAACAGTGTGTTACAGCATACAATTTTTTATTTTTAGCTCTATGGGAATTATTGTAACCTACCTTCTACAGTAAGGATTAATTTGTTATTTAACTGGACTAATGTGTCTATAAGCGCGATTTAGAACTCCAGTAACAGTCGCTATAAAATAAACTTAAGTTACTTTTTATAATAAACCTAAAATGAGAATGAAAAATTAAAAGAAAACGAAACAAAATATTCGTAAAATTGTTAACGTTACAAAGTTGTCACGGACATTATCTTGCGAAAATAAATTGCGAAATTCATGAGATTACGATTGTCGCCGTTAATCTTATCGTGTCCCGTTACGACTATACAATAACGTTTAACTTATTGATATACAGCGTGGGGAAGGAAGGGATAGATCTTTAAATATTTTTGATGTGTTACGCTACTTCCAACTTTATTTGTAGACTGTGGAAAAATCACTAAGGTCTGTAGAGAAAGGGAGAATGTAACCAATCTCAAAACCAAAAGGATTATCCTCGACCAGTCGAGCCACCGACTGGCCGAATGTTAGGCCCCCAATGGTTTGATGTCGAGAAGTCGTGTATATGCTAAATCTCGAACGAATATCATAAGCGCGATTCATAACGTTACAGCCTATTAGTTGTATAAGGGAAAAACCGAAACTATAAGATTACTGGTTTCCGTTCGTCATTATGCCTGTTAAGATCCTTTATCTGATTAACGCGTGAAGGTAAACTTGAATTAATTTTTTTACGATCTTGTCAAGTCTACGTTCCCTTGCAAGAAAACAAAGCCCAAAGTTTACGCAAACAAATATAACTTCTTTAAATCCCGACTTTAACTAATAACAGAGTTATAAGGTGTTAATACTAACCTAATTCATATTTTACTTTTTTTAAGTTTAACAACTTTTTTCCTGTTCGGGACCAGACTAAGGACTTTTAAAATCGCTTTAAACATTCTCGAGTTATGAGCTTATCCCGGCTTCGATTAGTTTTACTATGATGTAAAAAATAAATATTGTTTGCAAAAGAACGCGCACTACACTCTGTATACATGCAGTGTTGATTATTTATCGATTATATAACAATTTAGTGTGGCGAATGACGCTTCCGCATGGGATGGGCACTTGATCGATGCTCGCAAATCGCAATATCTACATTTAACGACAAGGTCATTATCAATAACAATTACTGTTTGAAGTGACCTTAACTTTATCATATTTTTTATTTTAAAGAATTTTTAGGACGAATGATTTTTGAGATTTGCAAAGCTATGCCGTTAGCATGATTAGCCGTTAGCTGTCTCTTCGGGGTGGTACCACCCACCCACTATTTCTCATCATATCCTTTATTCCGTTTTTTAATAATTTCTCCCCTTTTTCCCTATATTATAGGATGGTGGCGCACTCGTGAGGCACTTAGTCTAGTTCATAGGCAGATGTGGTCGTTTTCCACAAGATTACTTCTGCACATAAAAAAATCATGGAGTTCTGAATATGATCGTTAGATTGTCCCTGTTAAGCTAATTATAGTAGCTGACTTTCGCGGTTTTTATACAGCATGATAGTATAGTGTAGTTTGAAAACGAATCTAGCAAATCCAATTTTTATTTTTCATACAGACTATTAGAGAAACTATAATTAGTGTAATCAATCATACTCGTAATTAACAAAAAAATAATATTTCGTTCTCTTACCATAGTATAAATTGTTTTAGTGTATTGTCCATCCGTTATTTGTATATAATCCATTTTAATATTATACTTAGATATTATTATGTGTTAAGTAATATTAATTCTATTAAAAATAAGAACTACGATAAATGTTTGTTGTTTATATTTCGTAACTATGGAAACGTTAAAATTTTTAGTAATACCATATTTTGTAATTTTTTTTTATTCTATCTATTTTCAGTTAAGCTCAAGCTGGAACATGGAAGTATACTATTTATGAATCCCCCTACAAATGATATTTGGTACCACAGTTTGCCGAAAAGGAAAAAGTCATTGGGTCCAAGAATAAATTTGACCTTTAGAAAAATTCGCAACGCAAATGCAGTGTAAATTGTAATAGATGACAAAATAAAAAAGTGTTCAAAAATTTAAACGTATTGTAATATGAAACATAAATTTAACATTTATTGTTTTTGGTCTATCTTTCATTGTCAATATTGATTATTTTGACATTGACAATTAGTCTACTAATCTAAAATTCTATCAAAACATTTCACATAATAAATAGATGTTACAAATACTGTTAAACATAATTCAAAATAAACAGGATTTTAATTTAATTCCATTCTTTTATTTATTGACAAATGTAAAAGTTCTAATGTAATAGTTCAGCCGAGGAAATCGCTGCAGTTTAAACTCTTTCAAATCGCTGTGAACAAAGGTATGTATTGAAGCCTTATATTGAGCTGTAGTATCAATATCGGTTGTAAAATGTAATCTATTGGTGATAAGGCTAGCCTATATAACGGCAGGAGTCGTTCAACGGGCATCGTTACGCAGCAAACTGCGATGAATTGTAATATTTTTTTATGGGATTGCGTTACAATCTTTACTGGTCAGAAATGGGCTGAAACGTTGGTGGAATCGTATTTTGGTAGACTATTTGAGTGCAGAGCGTTAAAATTGGCTCGTTAAAGCGTTAAGATGTGGTTCGGTCCTAATCTGCAGAGGTCTTATAAGTATATGATGTTTGCTTCGAAGATGCCGTCGCTACGAATAGATCAGAGTGATTTGATGTGCAAGAATGGGTGCGACTACTATGGCAACCCGCAGTGGCAGGGATACTGTTCAAAATGCTTTTTGGAACAGATGCATCGGCAGAGGCGTGCAGGTATGTCTAATACCTACATACACATTAAAATCATACAATCTTATATGTACTTAATATAGTCTTTATGTAAAATGTCCACAATTATGCAAATCTTACCTTTTACATCTAAATAATAAACCCTATTAGTACCTAGGTATTGTTAAGATTTACCACTGAGCCATTAAGTAACAAGTGATATTCATGCAAAAGATAATTTAAATAATTATTTTCATTTCTAATAATCTTATTAAATCTAGTGATGTAGAAATTTACACAAATATAGATAGAGATACAACTGATAAAGATATGTGAGTTATTGATTGAATGTACAAAATTTTGTTTAAACAATCAATCATTTTTCTTAGAAAAATAATTCTTAAAAAATGATTGACGGTTCTAATGTGTAAAGCATGAGCAAATTGAAATTATTTAAAATCAATCTTGATATCTAATCACTATGAGGAAAATTTAATGTGTACTGTTTAAGGAACTAATTAAAAACTATGTTAAAAAATAATAATTTATTGAATGAATAAGCTATGAATAAGACAGAGAATGAATAGTAGCTTAAATAATAATTGAACTTAGTGTATGTATTTCAGAAGAGATTGTTATATGAAAAGGAAAGTTATTATACTTTACTAAGTATATAAGTCCAACACATTTTTTTACTTCACAACAATTTACGTATTTTGTAACAATTTCAATACTGTATAAAAGTCAAACATATCTTTATTCAACTAGGCACCAAATAGCAACACTTCTGTATTGTCATGACAAAACAATAATTTACAACCAATGTCAATTGAGCTGAAATGTTCTAAACATTAAGTTTACATTTCATTTAAACATAGTTTAATTAAAAATTCTTATTTTACAGTTCAGCGGTTTGGCCGTGAAAGCATAGAATTATAAAAGTTTCAACCCCTCGCGCAACCTTTTGGGGGTTGATTTGAAAAAAATTGTAGCCTATGTCCTTCCCCAGGCTCTAGACCATCTGTGTATCAAATTTCGTTCTAATTGGTTCAGTAGTTTTAGCTTGATGGAAAGACAGAGACAGACACACAGAGAGAGTTACATTTGCATTTATAATATTAGTATGGATTAGTATGGATATGTGTCAATATTGCTTAATAATTAAGCTTTGCACATTAAAATATCAAGTACATATTTATTTGCTCATCTGTCTGGCTGATTATTACTATCTTTATTGATATAGTAATAAAGTTAAATTGCTACATGGAAAAATAATATATACTTTAAATGTAAAATACATTTTTTAAGTATTATATCTATATTCCTATCTACTTCTTTGAAATTCCTAATATTGTGTGTAATGAATTTATACTGAAATAATTAGTTCTATTAAATATTTTACCTGTTGCGGTGGGTTTCTTTAGAAGGAATATAAACTAATATATAAGTAAGGTCATTAAAACCATATCAAGTTTTATTAGTTGTGGTTGAATCATACTGTTAGGCTTTGTTTTTGCTAGGTTTATCCATTAGACCACCAAATATTGGCATGAAGTATTCATATGAAATTTCCAGCTAGGGGCAGCTAACAAATTGTTGGAATTATTGATAGTTAGATTTTTGTTAGATATTTGTATGCTACTATATTCAAAAGAAATATTGGTTTTTGAACATTAACTTTAAGTAACACATGGCTAACATTAAAATGGGAACATATACACACATAGGGTTGAAATACAATTTTGACATTCAAGAGAAATAGGAAGTAGATATTTTTAATAGTTTTTGATAAACAATATCAACACATCTAAGATTGTATCTATAGATTAGTCTAAAGGACTTGTTATTTCCAATGCTAATGTGGCATTATCTTTGAAATCAATTAATAATCTTACATAACCTTATATGTAATTTATAAATAAAGGTCAGGTTTTGCGTCAGATAATGATTGCATTGATATCTTGAAAATAGTAGTAATAATTAAATCAGTAATGAGATATTTTATTTTATTTAGAAAAGAAAAAAATTAGACTTTTAGACGTTTAAGAGTTTAAAGGGTAGATCAGTATAACTTTTCTACAAGTTATAAGTTTTTTTACAACACTATGTCAATAGACCATTATACTCACCAGCTACCAACCAGCAAGGTGACATTCAGATGTCTATTTTCAAAACAATACGAATTATATTCGATCTTAAGATTTTGGTAGTTGGCTTGAAATAGAAAGTTCTATTTAAAAAAAAAAAAACAAAATACTTTATACACTTACAGAAAAAGCATCATCAGCGACACTTCCCAAGCCAGAAGCGAAGAAACCGGAGCGCAGCTTGAAGCTCACTTCTCACTCTTCGTTCTCGAAGTTCGAGGAGAAGAGACTGCGTCAGAGTGAGACACTGAAGAAGGCGAACTTGCTGAAATTCAGCGTTTTCAAAAAGAGCAGTACTGGTAATTAATTATCTATTTATACTTTCGTCACTTTAACAATCTAGTACTGATCGATATAAATTTGAAAATTTTGAATGAAATTTAAATTAATTTGAAATATTTTGAATTGTATTTGAATTACTGCTATAAGACAACTTCTAGATATAAAATATTGTCGTATACGCCAATCGAGCGAGAATGTTATAATATAACATTTATTATTTATAACAGTTAAGCGATTATGTTAAATGATTAGCTCGATTGGCGTATACGACAATATTTTATATCTAGAAGTTATATAGGTATATACTTGTACTAAAAATAAATAAACAACAACGGGATTTAGAAATGAAAAAAAAACCGCCATGTTTAAAATTGGCGCCAAATTTGACATGTGTATTTTAACCACAGATGAGCAAGAGGCGGCCGAAAGGCGTCCGCCGGAATTCAAAATCCCCGCCATGGTCAACGAGGGAATGAAGAGGGATTTCCGCATGCGATTTTCGAATTTGCCTCCAGAAATAGACCGGGACGCGAGGCGTTTTGCCCACAGCTTTATAATGGACGTTATTAAATGTTCGAATGTTATGAAAACTGACGAGTTGTCTGAGAGAGTGCAAAGGCAGTATCAGGTTAGTTTACTTTAAAATAGTGAATTAAAATCCAAAATTAAGAAATAGTTAAAAAAATTGTATGTACATATTTACATAATTTAAGAAACCTTCCTCCTTTTTTGAAGTCGGTTAAAAATAAGTTTTAATTATTGAACTTTAAGCGTAAATCTTTAAATTCTTTATTATTGTGATAGCAAGTGACGTAATATGTTACGTATAATTGTGACTCGGTAGTTAATCGGGCGATCCCGATTTTTGGTGACAAATAATCAAATAATTAAAATAATCATTTAAAATTTAATACAAAAACGTCTTATTGCTATGTAACTAAGAATCAAACTATAGATCCTGTGCATATACAAGAGAAATATACGTAATCCTAATCTACTTATTCTTCGAAAATTACTGTATCGAGTTAGATGTATTCTTTGTCAATGTCTCCGCTTTGAATAACAAAATAACTTAAGTTTCGAAGATGAGACCGTGGCACAAAGTTAAATAAATATAAATAAATAAATATTTGCAGCGTTTCATGAAGCACATGGACACGTCAGCGCATTTCGCGAACGTCGAGTCGGAGACCAAGGAGCTGCTCATGGACTTCGTCGAGAAACACTCCATGACCTATCTGCACGAGTAAGCTATTGTCATGATCAAATAATTATATAAAAAAAATATTATTTGTACAGTCGACTGCGAAAGTTGATTTATATTTCAAAAATTTACAGTAGAAAACATTAATTGTGCATTTTAAAAATTACTTATGCAAGTTTTTTATTAATATTTAACGCAGTGAAATATTTTACTCATCAATCATTTTAGGTCAGTCTGTTAGTTAGTTACCCGCATTAAAAATACGCTTACACATACAAAGTTTCACTTTTAAATTAAAAATTGGATAATTGTATACGTTCCCCCGAGTAGGACGCGGTATACGTAACAGGATTTCCCCCCGTGAAAACAAAAAA
Organism: Eurema mandarina; assembly: GCA_018238005.1. Lineage (NCBI taxonomy): Eukaryota > Metazoa > Arthropoda > Insecta > Lepidoptera > Pieridae > Eurema > Eurema mandarina. Next base: position 25,769 of record DWAJ01000887.1, read on the forward strand.
CAAAAAAGGATTATTATATACTCTAGGTCTCTTTCGCAGGAGACCGACTGGGTGGGTACCCCCACAGTGCCAGACATTCTACCGCCTGAACAGTTATGTGAAAATGTCACTGTACTCCGGTCTGAAGGGCACTGTAGCCAGCGTAATTACTGGGCCAATGAGTCTCAACATCCGATGACTCAAAGTGGGGAGCGTCATTGTAGTGCACCCCTGCCCGGAGTTAGGCTTTATAGCAAAGTTCCGGGTATCACTGCATCGGCTATGGGCTGGCGTTACTCTTACCATCAGGCGTGCGTCCAGCTCGTCTCCTCTCTTCATATTATAAAAAAAAAAATACGTTTGTCGCCGATAATTCTGCCAAGGTATCCGTGGGGGTTTTCGGTCCGCACAAGTCTGTCACCTTGACTGACCTATGAAGATTTCTCCATTATGAATGGGACAATTGATGTTTGCAGGTTACCGTCAGTAGTGTTCTCCCCCAGCGGTACGGAAGACGAGCGCCTGGACCGCGCCATGTCGGAGCGCATCCAGCAGCTCAGCTGGGTCGGCGAGAAGCACCTCGAGTGCAAGCTGGACAGAAGCAGCGCCAGCTGTCGCCAGCTGCTGTATAAAGCTATTAGTGGTGAGATTTATATAAAAAGAAAAAAAAGTTAAGCTATGCTGTAAAATTACTAAGATGAATTAGTTCATGTGTATTGGTGAACCGATATGAACCTTTGATAGGTTAGGTAGGTAGATTTACAATAAAAAGTTATGTATTTATAGCATTCATTGAAATATGTCTTGTTACTCCATGAGTAATATCAGCTTTAAAAATTGTGGAATTACTTATTATGTTGGATTTGTTTTATATAAAGAACTAGCTGACCCGGCGAACTTCGTATCGCCCTATAATCATGAAATATAAAACATAAGAACCTTCTCCTAATAATAACAAATACAATTTAAAAAAATCAGCCAAATCGGTCAAGCCGTTTTCGTCTTATGTCCATGAACCATCGGAGCTTAACGGTCAGTCAGTGGTTTGACTGGGAGAGGATCCTTATTTTGGCTTAGTAGTCACATTCTCCTTCCCGCTTACTCATCGAACCTCACTGGTGTAGTGTACTGAAGTACAATGGTAAGATGGTATTCGACTGTCGACGTACCTCAATAGCGATATATATGTGAGTAGAAGGTAATATGTTTAGTATTGCTT
>DWAJ01000888.1:0-26965 GCA_018238005.1 Eurema mandarina
GGAGCAATCGGAACGGCGCTACTATGCGCTCTCAAATGAATTCTTCATTTCTTGGACACTTATTAGCTAGTTTACTGCATGATTCACTATCACAATCAAACATTAAATCACTTTATGCACCAAAAAGTAATATTCAATCGAGATTACAACTAGACGCCGCAAGATTCCCGCCAAAACTCCACATTATAATCATTAAACAAAATAGTTATGCACCACTGTTTTAAAAGGGTTAGTGATCCGCATAAAGGAGGTTTAATGGGTTTTGAGAACAATAGATTAATTAACTTGGTTATGAAAAATTACAACTGCACAATTTTATAATGGATACCCATTTAATAATTTGCTTTAATAACAGATGATTCCTGATGATTAAAAATTGAAGTAAGACTTTCCTCAAATGATAGTGTAAAACATTCCCTTACGATTTAAACGTGACTAAATTTCGGCTTTTCAATTACACACTGGGAATTGGTTTAAATTATCTTGTTAATTTTTTTACTATCAAATATAGTCAGCCCGGAATCTCTAAATTATTTATAATTTTTATGGAAATTAATTATAGAATTTAGCAGAGGAGAGAGAGAAGAAATGGTTAACATCACTTATTTGTTGCAATAAAGTAATGACTTAAGGGATTGATACAGATACAATTTACTAAATACATACATTCTTTGTTTGATGTTTTCAATTTGTTGATTGTTTCTTTAGATACTTTTCGATATTTCGCCTTGTCTATCTATCTACCGTGAAAAAGCAAAAAAAAAGAAACAGGCCATATAGACCAACTGGCACAATTTTTTTTTCTTAAATTATGAAGATATATTTTCAAATTTGGAACTGTCAGATACGTTGTCGCGCATGCCGTCGCTGGGCGGGGACCCGGCCACGCGGCGCGCCACGCTGCGTGCGCTCATGACGCGCCGCGACTCCGTGCTGGCCGAGCGCCGCCGCTCGCAGCGAGAATCTACTTACTACGATGAAACGCTCGTTGATGTGAGTATTACAACACCTCATAGCAATGAGATACATAGAGAGTAAATACCTTTTATTAAAAAAGCAATCAAGCTCCACAGATACATAACAAATAGATAATATACTACCTATAACACATTATACAAATGCGTACAGACACGTAGGAAACAAAAGAAAAAATACTATGTCATACATATTACAATGAATAAGAAAGAAACAAGGGCAGTAATTCTTCCAATTCCTTGTAAAGTAATAAATTTATTTTAAAATAAATAATAAATGAAATTTGGCGATGTACAGCTGTACGGAAAATATACTATGTGTAACACAAGTACATTTCATTACTATCACTTCTCGCGTATTTATAAGAGATAAATTGTACATAAACGTGTATATAGATAAACATGGTGGGGCGAGCTAGCATCCCCTTCAACAAGGGCTACGAGCCAGCGTTCGACAGCGAGGACGACGAGCCGCCACGCCGCAGCACCGTGCGCTTCAGGGAACGGGAGAGCTATATGTGATACCAACGTTTATATGATCACTTGAGGATCCAGCCCTTGAACGATAGAGAATTTGCTATGGAATTTATATGCGTGTAAATTGTTTCAAAATGGCTGATTTCAGTGAACGTGTTTAGTCGGAATGGCCCTTCTGGCGAGCCCGACAGACATAACCGCCTTCTCTCCCAAGGAGAACGCAGTATCCGTAACAGGATTTCCCCCCGTAAAAAAGGGCGTTGTTTCAATAATATTTAAAAGTTTAATGTTGAATATAGTAAACTAACTTTTTATTTTTATATTTATCGACGAAGTCGATGTTAGGTTTAATAAAACCCTATAAACTTAACTTCGCGGTAAATTCCTTTCATTTTGACAAGGGCTAAAATACGTATTTGGCTGTGTTCAATATAAATAATAATAACATGTATTATAACAGAGATTAAGACTTATGCCATTTGTTACTGAGATAATTTATTTGATGAATTCGTATTATAAATAAAATTATTTGTACTCCACAAATAATTAATTCTTATAAATATAAGAGTATTTTATTCATTATTTATTATCTATATACGAGTATGTATGTAAATTGGCATTTTATATGTTTGTCAGTAAAAAATAATCTGTTTTTGTGACACAGTCCCTGTAATAATTTATTTCGATATGATAACTTATTAAAATATGTTTTCAAATGACGTGAATTCTTTTTATTTTTCCTTTATCATCCCTTCTTAAATAAATCCCTAGTAGCAATACCTCCTTCAAACAACACATACAACATTTTGTGAAAGGTGTCTAAATATTACATTATAACATTTGAACATAGTTCCACTATATAATACTCATAATATATACTTACCCGAAATAAGCAAAATGTTTCCATCACCTTTGACATTAATCTCTTCTCCATAATACATTAGAAAACGCATTAAAATGATTAAAAAAGCGCGAAATGAGTTACGAATAATACGACGCTGAGTCAATAGACACAGGTCGGTAGGCAGTAAGCAGTAGGCAGTGGGCAAGTGACAGGTCGAGCGCGATTCGGGCACAGAGCCCCAGTGAGCCCGCGGCGACCCGACGGCCTGACGCGCACCATGCGCCTCGCGAGTGAACTCTCGTATACACTATACTAGTGACATTACGGATTTATCTATCACCTGAACACGGTAAGCTTTTTATTTAGTCACTAAATCATAAGAAATTTTAGTCTTTAGACAAGTCTGAATAAAGGTCGAAAGTAATTTTTAAGTTGTCATTTAGTCGAACTTTAAAAAATTAATGCTAAGAAACTTGCTTTGCAGAAAGATATCTTTAAATTTTTAAGTGTTTTATTTACATTTAAAAGACTAATGTGTATATGATCTAAAGTCTAATTAATTGCTTGTGACCTTTTCTTTTTAACAGCTGCGAAAGTAATATTTGCATAAAACTTCTCATCACAGTTAGGTACGAGAGAAATATTCTTAAAGTTTCGCTTTCGAAAGTCAAGCCGTGACTTAACAGTATTATGATATAATTTAATAAAGTAGGTTAAACGTGAAATATATCTTACATTAAAACATACGTTTCTCATTGTTTTCTTCGACTCCCACAATAGTTTTTAATTGCTAATCTATAGTTAGTTGGCAGTAATCCGTGCAATGTCAAACAAAAGTGAATGTAGGCTGTGATTCGACATAACGAGCAATATAAGTAAGAGTCAGAAACCTTGTAATCGTTGGTATTTATATACCGTTATAAATTGTAAGATCTAACAAAAACACGTATCTGTAAGGTTTCACTTATGTGAAATTTTGATTATTATCATCCTTGTCCAGCTACGCTAATGATAATAGGTTTGCTAATAACAAAAGAAATTAAAATGAAAGAATACCTTTACTTTCCTCAACCGATACTAGTTAAAATGTTATTAAAAATAATTGATTTTAACATTTGATAATATCTGGTAACACAATCAAACAATTTGATTAAGAATAGGCCACCCTAAGACCTCGCTAGTATCCGGTTCCGACGGAGGGACGTTCTTGGAACAATTTTATGTTTCCGTAATTAAAATTACGTAATTAAGTAATAATGCAAAAAACAATGCATTGCGTACTGACTCTTACCAAACGATAACGCTTCAAGAACACATTTTTATTACTACTATGGCATTCATTAGATGTAATGACGTGGTTTTGAAATTTCTATTTGCTAATTTTGTTATTATTAAATGTTTTCTAAGAATATATTTTGAGTATCAAGTAGTGGTAGTAAAAGTATTTTCAAAACGATTAATATAATTTTACCATGTGCAATTAATTACATATACATTGGATTAATTTACGACTTTAACAGCAGTGTTGTTTATTATACGAAATTTACAGTATTTTATTTATGTATGTATATACCATTTCCTGGATGTTAACATTTGCAACTTTAAACGAGTATTATAATAGAGGTCAGTGGATGATCGATAATAAAATTGGTGATCATTAAATAAATTGTGAATTGACTATTTTATTTTAAAAATGACCTGTAAATGTACCTTTATAATAAACTAGCTGATGATCGCGACTTCGTCCTCGTCGATTTTGATTAAGTATGATTAAGGACTAAGACTTTTCTAAGATAATATAATATTTTAAAGAAAATCAGTGTAAATGAATTTTTTAGTTTAATTTATTGTATGTACAAAAAAAGGGTAGATACAGTGCGTCAATCTTAGAAGATAGGCGTATCATGGACTTTTTTTAGATAATTTAAAGAGGAATAATTCTAGCAATCATATTTTTGGCTGTCTAGAGCACACGCAAGAGAAGTCCACAAATATAAATAAAAAAACGTTTTTATAACATTAATCGATGATGCTTCGCTCCTTTATATGAGTCACAGCGTGATGTTACCTGTCTCGACAAACAGACTATCCAACACAAAAATAATTTTTCAATTCGAACCAATAGTTCCTGGGATTAGTGCATTTAAACAAACCAACTCTTCAGCTTTATATATTAAAAGTATAGTTAATTGTATTTTTTTATTGCAATCATTGTTAAAGTTCAACGTCGCCCAATAGTGAAATCTATTTATTGTCCAAAGACGGTCACGGCTAGAGTAATGTGAAAAATATTAAAATGGACTAGTTTCATAACGTTCTTACAACAGATACTTAACATGCAAAATGTTGAGGATATTGCAGGCTCGCGTGTAGACGATACATACACAGTAATCGAATTACCTGAAATTACCAGACAAGATAAACGTATTATGAATTGTTATAATTGAGCTCATTTTCAATGTAGGAAAAATTTAGCAAATTTGTAACTCCAAACTAGTTTTTGTTTCATAATGATTCGCGTTTCAAACAATTCCCTTACCGAACGTAACCGCGTAGAAAAGACTTAAACGCGCGTCCTGCAAATAACTTAATTTGATTTTTTAATTTAATCATACAGTAGCTTAGACTTTTTTAATAATAGGTGTCTTATTATTTCAAGATAAAGACATATTAAGAATGTGTGAGATTACCTTGCACATAAAGCGATAATATGCCTTTCAGCAGTGCCTTGAAAACTTATTCAACCGATGCGGTAAGGTTACTATTAATATGTATGAAAATTAATTTATACTGTATTCGTTTTATAAACATGAATAAAATGTATAGAAATGTTTAAGCTTGAGGCATTAATATACAATCCAATAGAGATATCGTCTTAATAAAAAGGTTATATGTGGATAAGTATTTCTTAGACATCTTTCTATAACTATTTTTTATCTTTATCACTAGTCAATCATATTACGTAGTTGCCTTACGAAACGCTTTATATAAAAATATCTCTATATAGACGGCCAATTGGCAGCCAATAAGAATGCAAGGTATTGCGTCGTGACTGAGGTTGTACACAGGGGAAGAGGGGGGGAGAGCAGTAGTAGTGAAAGTAAGCGTTAGCGAGCTAACCATGTTTATCCGCCAAGGCAGTTGAGTGCGTTCACTTTGCAAACAGTTCTACATATTCCCTTTTATACAACAACATATAAACATACAACATTTTGTCAATGTATGCTTCCTAAATCTTGAAGCCGAGCCACGTTTCACTTGAAGAAGGGGTGCGCATACACAAATACGGTCCCCAATACATAATAAGAACTAGAGTTAATGAACTAAATGTGTGTAGTAACAACCGTTGCTTTTTATTTTGTTTGTTTTATAGATTCATATTACGCTGATTTTCTGTCTTTAAGTCCCTAAATAAACAAAGGGCGATAGAGTCGTGCTAATTTACCACATATTTTATACAGGCTAATTTATAATAAATAAAAATCTCCTATTTCGATACTGTAAAACGTTTTAACTGCGCATAGGTGTTTGATATTTATCTTAACCAAACCGCTCGTACGAGTATTGGTCAGTACAAAATGTACGGTGGTATGTGTTTGTGTGCGTGCTTTCCTTTAGGTACATTATAAGTAGTTCAGTGCCTAGGCGGACTTATTGTTCGATGGGCGCGGAAGTCGCTGACCTTGCGGCCTCCGGCGCAGGCCCTCGCATCCACTGCATCGCCTGCTTTAAAACAATACAACCTTTACAAGGACTTTTAGAAGACAACATACCTTATCTATACTAACAATTAAGTCAAACAATTGACGTAATGTAGTGAATTTCATTATTTAAGGCTTACTATATCTACTGCAGCGTTGATCATTCAATCGACATCTATAAATATAACTAACCTTACTAGGTATATCTAATGACAACAATAAGAAAATGGACGCAATTTTTGTGATAGAAATTTCAAGGTCATATTTAATCGTGCATTAATGTGTAGCACAATACAATTGCCGTTAGTAAAAAATTCTTAGAGCAAGTGTACAAATACTAATTAGAATGAATTATACTTACGTGTTTGAGTTTTACTTATCAATGATTTATAGACATTTAGTTGGCGCTTAATGATTCATTATTAGATAATATGTAGACATAGTTGTTAACACTTCAAGGTATTTTGCAAGGGATAAATGACCTGCGAGGCATGCAACATGAACTTTATGTAAAATATGAATCACGCCTTCAACGACTCGGATCGTTCTTAGGAGAAAAATAATATACAACATTTAGTTTCTTTGTCACCTTTCAAAGATAAATTATACTTATTTAGTCTTACCAAATGTTTGGCAACAATAACTTCATAATTATATATTTCATATGGCTGGTTAATAATTATTATTTTGTTTGACATTAAAGCGTATTCGTTAGCAAGTCATTAGTAATAAAGCATAATATTTACACGAGGTTATGTTTGAAAACCGGTCCCACAGAATTATTATTATGTTGTTTAAAATTTACCTTATTTAAGAACAAAACTTAAGATTATTTACTATCTAAATAACAAATAAAAAAAATGAAATTTATATTTCTTTAACGCGTTATATTCTGCTTAAATTTCTTACGATATTACGTGGCAGTTATGCCTCGAGATGCGTATGTTTTATCTATGTAATTTACAGCTAATATAGACGAGGTTATATGAAATTACAGAGCGCTATCAACAATGGCGACCTCCGGGGGGAAGTCTCGCCGGGAGGAGGTTAGCGACAATTCGGACGACGAGCTCTTGCCGCTCGCCAACGACACCTATGGTGGAAGGTATGTGGACCATCTTTGCATTTTAATTGAACATCATTTATACCCATACATATAAGTCAAAGTCAAAAGTATTTTTATTCAGCTAGGCTACAAATAGTAACACGTCATGGTTCCTGTCTTCAATATATTCGTTTAATGTATAATACGCCTTTTCAATTAGACATTTTTAACAAGGCTTCTAAACTTGGAATAAGTCAGATCCCTAACGCTCTTATATATTCCGCTTATTCTTATTGTGAGAATTATATATGTTTGGATATAATGTACATTGAGCTTAGTTGTTATACCGATTTGTATTTGCATATTACAGTTCATAAAAATGACGTTTGTAAAATTAACACTTTTCCTCAAATCGTTTCTGAAAACCTCACTACAAATTGAAAAGAAAGTAGGTTAGATACTTACATCTTCTGATGTCATACTTTTAAACTCAAGTAGGTATTATAATATTCACCTTAATCATATTCTGAATGTTTTATATCTTTAAGAGAAACCAGTTAGTCGAAACTTTGGTACAGCGTATATCGCTTCTTGTGAGTCACTGTGTTTGTCCAAGCTAAACAGTTAATAAATAGCAGTGTAGCTGTTGAATCACGATTTTTCCCTTCTTTTTGCAATACTTATATCATCATATTCGCATACCTATGACGATATATCTGAATTATTCTATTGGAAATTAGAAATCGTCTTAAAACCATGAAGTACAGAACAGTGTGTATTTAAGAAAAAATATTATATAAATATATGTATAGGCTAATAAAGGTATATTCATATCAATATGGCACTAATTAGAATTATAAGTAAGAATGTTGCAACCGCTGCATCAGAACTTTGGCATCCATACATATTACAGTCATCTGTGAATATTGCAATCGAAAGGAATTTTATTTGAATAAAATATTTTGTCCCTATTTGGAAGTTACGTGTACTACTCTATACTTAGAATTGGTTGAATAAAAAGCTGCGTCTACGTGGCATTTATATGTCTGAACATGACTAAAGCTGTTTACTTTGTCTACGTTTAGTTTTTGTTAATATTTCACACTAAGATTTTATTAGTGGCCTAGCGATCGGTCAGAACGGCTCGGCCAGCCGCCCGGAACCCGCTCAAATGCCAAGGTTGTCAACTCTGACGACACAACTTTCGATCGACTGCGCTACATTTTTGCGCCCCACTTGTTTCCTGACTCAAAGTAGCAAATCCGTATGAGAATTGAGAATAGTTTATTAAATCACTAGATATACTTTTTAAGTAAACGACAAATACCTTATATACATAAATCTTTTAAAGGAGATATTCTTTATGGTGATTAACTGAAATACTTTTTAGTATTTTTTACTTTAATAAAAACTGCTTTCTTATTTTTTAGTTTAAACTTTCTTTAAATAACAATTAACGTTAATTATGTTTTTTTCACTCTTTTCTATAATAATTTGGACCCATAACCCATTTGGATATCCATAATATACATTTTAAGCTTAAAAAGTAATTGTAAATGTAAGTTTTAATTTCGCTGTATTCTAAAGTTTTCTAAACTAGTCTTCTACAATCAAACCGTGAGGCAGAGTGGCCGGGCACGGGGTCGATCGTGTTACGAATACTTGATCGCAACGGGTTTAGTTCAGTCGCTTATAAATGTGTGATTTGGACACTTTATTCCCAATATTTTTTGACAAATCGCACTACGTGCAAATATATATATAGTTTATAAAGACAATCATTAGTGTTACAATGTACATATCTGTAGTACGTATGAAGCATATTACGCAAACGTATAATGAAATTCGGTAAAAGTAAAGAGAGAATGCACTTCACTTCATGCTATGGTCAACGACCGGACCTCAAGTTCCAAACAGTTAGCACTTTGCATACTCAAGTACTTACTTACTTTTATGTGTTGATCAACAAGAAATAGTTTTGTATAAAAGATAATGTGTCTAGTCTATACAGTTAGTAATTAAAGACACATTTTTATGATCATAGCGTGTCGCTGTACAAAATATATTGATATATTGATATTTATTTACATATAAACATTTCCAACCATTTTAATAAGCACATATATACACTTTAACGACTTTAGTAATAACTAAAGATAGTTCAAATGTCGACAAAAGCTTGCATCGCAGTGACATTGAGAAATCTTTTGTTGGCAAGTTGCAAATGCTACATCGAAGGTATACATGTATGTATATTGTATACCTATGTTGTAGTCTAAGCCAGTCTAGATCGTGACCTTAAAAGGTTATTTTTTGTTGCTTTTAGTTGTAAATAGATGGTACCACACTAACGAAGGCAAAGCTTTTTTGTTTTTATTATGAGAATTCTATAAAATGTTGACATTAACCTAGTATTCATTTTATACTCAATTTAAAAACTAAACAAAAAATAACAATTAGGGTGGTTAACGAGTGCAAGTTTTATGGTGGTTAATCAAAACATTTATTGAGATAAACGTCTTTTTGTTTGAATTAAACATAGTTATTTAAAATATAGATATTGTCGTACGTTACGTTTACAAAGGGTAAAAGTAATTATAATGTAAAAAAAAATAAAATTTCTTTAATTTGTACTGACATACGGTGTATTTTTTATATTTGGATTTTACTAAGGTTTTATAGACTTACGAAATAATACACATATGTATTATTAATATGTACAATTAAAAATTACTTTCATTTCGTTTTTAATTCTGTGAAGCGACATGCGTCCGTATGTATAATTACCGAAGCGCGATATAATTTCACATGCCCACTGCCGCAGAACGAAGAAATTCTACGTTCCTCTTTCACACGAGATGGGGAGTTGTTTAATAATTTAAAACAATAACAAGAGGAAAATTTTATTTTTTGTAGAAAAATTATCCATTGAGCCGTCAAAAAATAACTAAAATATTAAAGGAACACAAAATTTATTTATTTAAACGTTTTGTATTCCACACATTGTTCTAGTATAATCTAGAATTCAAATTACGTTTTCTTTGAATTTATGGAGCCTAATCTTCGTCTAATCTAAGATAGAAACATAGAACTCATCAGTTTTATGGGTTTAAGCGCCATTCATCTTACAAAAGAGCACTGACCGTCAAACGATTTAAGATTTTTCTATGAGACAAAACTTATATGGGCGCAAAGAACGATTAAAGATAAACTTATATTGTCGTTTTAAATGTGTTTCTTTTAATATCAGTGAGTTAAATTATTACTTTTCATCTTTCATCATAGAAAGTAGTAGATTATAAAAATTTCAGTTACAGTAAATGCTGTGTAATTTTTTAAATGTGTATATTCTATAAAGCTGTTATTCCTTGATGTCTATATCGATAAACTTCTTATAATGTTACAACTAATAAATGTTCACAACTAAACAAATACTAATAAATACTTTCTTGTCAGTACACTTTATCAGTTGTCTTATATTTGATGGTTAGAATATTTTAGCAAGTTGTAGCAGTTAGGAGCACATTCAGATTTTATTTTCATAGTATCGAATATGAAAAATTAATATTCAAGATTTGTCCGGTGTGACAACGGCGGACCATCGTTTGTGTTGGTGGACGCGCCGCCACCAGTCTGTATACCGATCGCACCGTTTACTGTCCTCGATCAACTAACGATCAATTATTAAATTTCGCGACCAACAAACATATTTCAAACACTTTTACCTTTACAAAACGACTTCACGTTTAAAATGATTTGTTAGTGACTTATGTTATAAGAAAAAAATGGGTGAACACGACCGTAAAGTTTACTATGAGAGACAAGATCTCGAAGAACCCGTGTATATAGCGAATAACAACAATTCAATTTACAGCAACTATTGTAGTATTTACAGGTAAACCTTACTATTTAGTTGGCATGAGTTACAAATGTTTCTTTTCATTAATATCTATAATTAATTATATATACTCATTTATAGTTAATTAAAAATAAATTCACTGATATATTTATATTAAATATTGTATTAATTGAGTTTTTATAAATAATATATACATACAAGTATGATTAATTATACTTGTATGTATATATTATTATTAGCCGAAGAAAGTGTCATGGATATTAACACAGGAAGGCTCAAGTAGTCGCACAGAAGTAGACAACTTTCTATTGTCGTATCGAAAACAATTCATGGCGTACTTCATCATTATTGATATATTAATTTATGTGACGATGTGGCATGATTTTATTTTACGCTTGAACATTAAATATTATAAAGATTTAAAAATATTACCTTTATCATAATGATAACAATTTTCATGAGATGTCCTAATTCTATGGATATCACCTAATTGTTTGTGCACGAATTTAAAAACATTAAATAAAACAGATTGATTTTATTTTGTTAGCAATATAAAAATCATTTATACACTTACAATTATACCGTAACTTTCGTAGGCGAATTGTCAGTCACAAATTCGCAACGTATAATTTATGATACCCTAACGGCTCATGTCTTACGTAAGCCCCCTGTCACAACGCTGCCTGTACTATGTCGACACCGCTGTGCATTGTAACATTGACTACCTTAATTAATACAAAAACCCTAATCGGTTAAATAACTACCGGTCATAGAATAAACAGAACCGTGGAATCAAAATCTTGACCCCTTAAGTATTATATTAATTTACTTAGAAAGACTGGTGGAAATTGCTGCCTAGCAATAGGGTGGTTTTTTTTACAAAACTTGTGTGAATGTTTAACTCACAATAAAAATAAAAAGCGTGTAAAACAAAAAGATAGGTTTATCTGTCCAATCTAATATGTGTTTAGAATTGGTGCTTAGAGTCGAAGCTAACTATTTTGTATCATCTATCCTTATTTATTTTTCTACTTTTATTTCCAGTCAAAGAACAGTACAAGAAACGAAAGGATGGGATGTATTCAGAGAATTTCCTCCGAAACAGGACAGTGGGTCCATGGAAACTCAGAAATGTTTGGACTTCACAGTCAGGGTTCTAAAAATATTAGCGTATGCAGTAACATTTATAGTAGTACTCGCTTCCGGAGTCGTAGCAAAAGGAACAGTACTTTTTATGACTTCGCAACTTAGAAAAGATAGAAGATTAGCTTATTGTAATAGAAATTTAGGTAAGTTTTTGATATATTTCAAACAATTTTCGTACAACATAATATTGTTATTGATACTAATTAATGTTTCCGCATTTCAGGTAGGGATAAACAATTTGTAGTAAGTTTGCCGGACGAGGAAAGAATAGCGTGGATGTGGGTAATATTGGCAGCTTTTGCGATACCAGAATTCGGAACTCTAATTCGTTCAGTGAGAATATGTTTTTTCAAGTCAGTCAGGAAACCGAGAAGCATACATGTCGTAGTGGTAAGTATATATACATACATTGCTACGCTTTCGTTTTCCTATGTTAATAAGACTTTCGAAGGGTAATGTCTGTTAGCGGAATTAAAATATGTATTAAAATGTAACCATAAGTACATACTTTCTCGATTAACACATTTCTTTTTTTGTGATTTCAGGTGTTTATAGCAGAGTCACTTCATACAATAGGATTGGCTTTGCTATTTTTTAAAATACTGCCTGAAATAGACGTAGTCAAAGGGGCAATGATAACGAACTGCATGTGCATAGTGCCAGCAATTCTTGTCTTACTCTCCCGCAACTCTCGAGACTCGAAGCGATTTGTGAAAGTTATTGTGGACATAGCAGCCATTGTAGCGCAAGTGACTGGCTTCATTGTGTGGCCGCTGCTCGAAAACAAACCAGTGCTATGGCTTATTCCGATTTCGGCTTTGTGTATTTCGCTGGGATGGTGGGAAAATTACGTTACACGACAGAGTCCGATTGGTAAGATCGAACACAAGAATTCTCATTTATTGTTTCGAGGTGTTGCACATACATAATTACGATTTCACTTTTCAGGTATAATAAAAACACTAGGGAGACTAAAGGAGGAAATAAATAAAACTCGTTACTATACATATCGATTTGTTTCGGTGTGGAAGATCATACTGTTTTCAGTTTGCATATTGTTGTGTATTTGGATAGATGGTGATAATCCTGCAATGTTCTTCCAATTATTTAATGACGGATTTGGCCCGCATAATATTGTTGTTGACGAGGTAAATAAACCAAGGGCTTCATTTCTTTTGTAATAGCGTAAAAAGTGTTTTACTAAATATTTACAAATAAAATTTATATAATATTTTTTATCATATATAAAATTAATCTGTAATACTGATTAATTAGTTATTTTGATATGACTATTCAATCATTATATATAATTTTAGGTACAAGTCCAACTGGGAGGCACGATCATCCCAGATTTAGCAAATGCAACATTAACGGGCGATTCTGTAGAGGTTGCAGCTGTTTACAAATCAGCCTTTTATGTTTTATTGATACAAGTGTTCTCTGCTTATTTCTGTTACATTTTTGGGAAGTTTGCGTGCAAAATTTTAATTCAAGGCTTCAGTTACGCTTTCCCGATTAACTTAGTTATACCCCTAGTTGTCAATTTCCTAATCGCAGCGTGCGGTTTGAGAAATGGAGATACTTGCATATTCCATGGCACCATTCCCGATTATTTGTTCTTTGAAAGTCCTCCAGGTATTTATAAACATCAAATTCTCAAAAGTTTTATTCAACATTTTTATATGTTATAACGAATTTATTTTTCAATTACAGTGTTCAGTTTAAGTGATTTTATATCGCGTCAAATGGCATGGGTTTGGTTATTATGGCTTCTGTCTCAGACGTGGATCACTATACATATCTGGACACCCAAGGCAGAACGTCTCGCTTCTACAGAGAAATTGTTCATACTTCCAATGTACAATGGCTTACTGATTGATCAAAGTATGGCATTAAATAGAAAACGAGAAGATCAGAAAGATGTTAAAACTGAGGTAATAATTGTCAACTACATTTGTTATAGATAAACGTTGAATCGGCACCTACTGTATATTGATCTGTGAATTGTTTTAAGTAATATTTTGTTGTACTTTAGGATTTGGCTGAAATAGAAAAGGAAAAAGGTGACGAATACTACGAAACAATATCAGTTCATACGGATAACACTGGTTCATCACCCAAGACTGTGAAGTCTTCCGACTCTATCACCAGGATCTACGCCTGCGCTACTATGTGGCACGAAACTAAAGACGAGATGATGGAGTTCTTGAAGTCTATCCTTCGACTAGATGAAGATCAGTGCGCTCGACGCGTGGCCCAGAAGTATTTAAGAGTTGTTGACCCTGATTATTATGAATTTGAAAGTGAGTCTTTAAAAAAATAAAAATAATATATAAAAAATTAAACACTGTAATAAATATATATTTTTTAAATTACAGCACATATATATTTGGACGACGCTTTTGAAATATCGGATCACAGTGATGACGATTCACAAGTAAATAGATTCGTAAAACTGTTCGTGGACACTATTGATGAAGCAGCTTCTGAAGTTCATCAGACCATTATCCGAGTACGGCCACCGAAGAAGTATCCTGCTCCTTACGGAGGGAGATTGACATGGGTGCTACCAGGAAAGACAAAGATGATATGTCATCTGAAGGATAAATCGAAAATTCGTCACAAAAAACGGTGGTCTCAGGTGAAAATTTGTTTTTATACATGCACAAAGTAGTAAAGAAAATTTTTTATTTTGTTAGTTAATGTTTTATTAATCTCAATTCCTTTTTAGGTCATGTACATGTACTATCTTTTGGGCTATCGTCTAATGGAGTTGCCTATATCAGTTGACCGTAAAGAAACAATGGCTGAAAATACATACTTGCTTACACTTGACGGTGATATTGATTTCCAACCCCATGCGGTTCGTTTGCTTGTTGATTTGATGAAGAAAAATAAGAACTTAGGCGCTGCTTGCGGACGTATTCATCCTGTTGGATCAGGTACTAAAAATAATCCGATTTTAATGCATTTCAAAGGGTCCTTCGAATATGTACTAATTTCATCGCTTTCATAGGACCTATGGTGTGGTATCAGCTTTTCGAATACGCAATTGGTCATTGGCTTCAAAAGGCAACAGAACATATGATTGGCTGCGTTCTTTGTAGTCCGGGATGCTTCTCTCTCTTCAGAGGCAAAGCCTTGATGGATGACAATGTAATGAAAAAATACACCCTAAGACCTGAAGAAGCTAGGCATTTTGTACAATACGATCAAGGTACCTTTTTTTAAATAAAATAATTTCTGTCTTTTCCTTCGTATAATATATATATATTAGATATTTTTATACTAAAATTTATGTATTTATTTAGGCGAGGACCGTTGGCTCTGCACGCTTTTGCTCCAACGAGGATATCGTGTCGAATACTCGGCTGCTTCTGATGCGTATACTCACTGTCCAGAAGGTTTTAGCGAATTTTACAATCAGCGTCGTCGATGGGTACCTTCTACTATTGCTAACATTATGGACTTGCTAGCCGATTACAAGCATACGATCAAAATCAATGACAATATTTCATCTCCTTACATTGCATACCAGGTAAAATTGATGTAATACTAATTGTTTATTTTGATTCTTATATTAAAAATATATATTAATCTAGAAAATTCATTTTCCAGATGATGTTGATGGGTGGTACTATTCTTGGTCCTGGCACTATATTCCTTATGTTGGTGGGTGCCTTCGTGGCTGCTTTTAGAATCGACAACTGGACTTCATTTGAATACAATTTGTATCCTATTCTATTGTTTATGTTTGTCTGCTTTACGATGAAATCAAATATTCAGGTATACTTTCGAGAAATATTTTATTTAAGATGTTCTTAAATAATGTTATTAAATTTTGTATTTCTTAAAAAGTGACTAATATATAGTTTTTCATTTTTAGTTACTGGTCGCACAGATTCTTTCGACAGCGTATGCTATGATAATGATGGCTGTAATCGTCGGTACTGCGCTTCAATTAGGCGAGGACGGCATAGGGTCGCCCTCAGCTATCTTTTTGATGTCACTTTCTACGTCATTCTTTATAGCAGCTTGTTTACATCCTCAAGAATTTTGGTGTGTTGTTCACGGCATAATATATCTTTTATCTATTCCTTCTATGTACTTGCTCTTGATTTTATATTCAATCATAAATCTTAACGTCGTATCCTGGGGTACTCGAGAAGTTCAACAAAAGAAGACTAAAAAGGTAATTAATTATTATTAAGGTAATTACAATATTTCTAAGATAAGCGAGCCAAATACACTTTCTTATACATTTTTTTTATTTAACAGGAAATTGAGGCAGAAAAGAAAGCAGCAGAAGAAGCGAAAAAAAATGCAAAACAAAAGTCGTTGTTGGGATTCCTACCAGGCGTCAATGGAAACGAGGAGGAAGGATCAATTGAATTTTCTTTCGCGGGACTATTTAAATGTTTACTATGCACACATCCTAAGGGCAACGAAGAAAAAGTGCAATTACTGCACATTGCATCAACACTCGAAAAGTTAGAAAAGAAATTGGAAAATGTTGAACGGTATGTTCGCGTTAATTACCAATACAACTTGTATAGCATACCATTTAATATTCGTCAATTTATGGCGAACACACTACATTTACATTCAAAATGTTTTAGAGTTATCGATCCACACGGTCAAACAAGAAGTCGAAAGTTGTCCGTGGGTCTTAGAGGCAGTACGAATGGTGATCCATTGCTGACAGTAGCCGAGGGAGAAGAGGACCATGACTCCGATTCAGAAACAGAGACTATGTCTTCTGTGCCAAGGGTAAGAATAATTTATACAAGTACAGATGAATTTTTTAATAAGGAATTTAAAAAATATATCAAAAACTCATAACCTTGGTTTTTAGGAAAAACGAGACGATTTAATCAACCCATATTGGATTGAAGACCCTGAATTGAAGAAAGGGGAAGTAGATTTCTTGAATCAGTCAGAATTAGCATTTTGGAAGGAACTTATTGATAAATATATTTACCCCATCGATGCAAATAAGGAAGAGGAGGTAAGAAAAGCGAGCTTTAGAAATAGATATTCCAAACCATAGTCAAAACAAAAATACGGAAAATCAAACATTTCCAAATAAAAAAATTTTAACTAAGAAAAATGACAATATATATTTAATAAAAAACGAAAAATCTTAACAGTCAAATAGTAGGTACTGAACTTAGAACCATAATAATAAAATAACGTTATATATACAAATCAATGCCACTTTTCGTTGTAATGTTATAACTCAACAACGCCTTTACCGATTTGGTTAATTTTGCTCTTGAATTCAAGAATAATTATTCGTGGAAGTCTAGGGAAGGTTTGTCGTAGAAAGAGAGGATAGCTTACATCCCTATGGGGAAGAGGGAACGGGAACTACGCGGGTAAAACCGCGGGACACAGCTAGTAACGTTATAATTTGGATTGCAGTAGGTATACATACTAATGATTTTCTTTCAGCTTTATTTTGATATATTTTTTATTGAATAAATCTTAAATTACCAAAATTTTAGGCTCGTATATCCAAGGATCTGAAAGAATTGCGAGACTCGTCAGTATTTTCTTTTTTTATGGTCAATGCTCTTTTTGTTCTTATTGTATTTTTGCTACAATTGAACAAGGACAACATTCACGTTAAATGGCCCCTTGGAGTTAAAACTAATATAACATATGATGAGGCCACGCAAGAGGTAACGTGACACCACGCCCGATGTCAAGCGATCGGCCTTCAATGATGACCTGGAAATACAACGTTAGGAATATAATTTCCAAAGTAAAATCTAGCCTTCCGCCTTTAAGCAACACTGACGTCAACTCTTAGTCACCATTGAAAGTCGATTTAATTAATGCTTATTTATGTAATTTTACAGGCTCGAATTGCCGGTGATTTATTAGAGCTTCGCAATAAATCAGTATTTGCGTTTGTCATGTTCAATGCTTTATTTATATTGATAGTATTTTTATTACAACTCAACAAAGATCAACTCCACGTGATTTGGCCTTTGGGAGTAAAGACCAACATTACGTACATCGAGGAAACAGGCGAGGTATAGCCAAATTTTTAAGTTTGTGTGTCTCCGCAAGTCTAACGACCTTCCTCTAACCGGTCTCTTTCGGGATGGCACACCAGCATGAAGATCCAGTTATCTTCTACACCGAGGACTAAACAATTTGGTGTCACTTAATCGATCACACCATTCCCTAAATCCAAGGCCTAAATATCTCCTTTACACCAGCAACGTCAGAATTGAATAACCGAAATAAAATGATATTTTTTAATTCTGAATAAAAGGCCCGAAACCTTTATTAATCGCACTACCCCACAACTTGGACCTTGTTCCGTTTTCTTTGGTGGTGGAAACTCTTCTATTAAATTTCGTGTGTGTTCTTAACAAGGTCTTTGGTACCCTGAATATATATTTATTCCTTCACAAGCTAGACGGTGATTTGTTTAACCTAGCTTTAGTTTAATCTGATTTCTTTACACTTATTTTAAGTGTCATTAAAGATTCTATGAAAATTATAATATTTTCTACTCTCAAATTCATAAGGCACAAATTAAATAATACAATTTCACATCTGGTACACACTGTGCACAAGGACGTGTTTGAAAAAGGATTTGATGTTGTTTGTGGTATAATATTTTATAACTTATAATATTTTATGCATTTGAGTGATTGTATTTTGATTGGTGATGGGTATCTGCTTTATTTTAATTGCTTGCTTTTAGTCTGTAGCTGTTTAATGTGAGGATCTAATTATATAACGATTTTGAAATATTTTAGGTACTCATTTCTAAAGAATACTTGCAACTGGAGCCAATTGGTTTGGTATTCGTGTTCTTCTTCGCTTTAATTTTGGTAATTCAATTCTCGGCTATGTTATTCCATCGATTTGGAACCATATCGCATATTTTAGCTTCAACAGAACTAAACTGGTTCTGCACTAAAAAGGTAACTTAAGCCAATTAAATTATAGTAATGTTTATCTTTAATAAAAATATTTATTTTTATTAATATAATTAAAAATTTTAGTCTGAAGATTTATCACAAGACGCGCTGCTGGATAAGAATGCTATAGCAATAGTAAAAGACCTACAAAAACTCAACGGGCTCGATGATGACTATGACAATGATTCAGGGTCTGGTCCGCAAAACGTAGGCAGAAGGAAGACAATTCATAATCTGGAAAAAGCAAGGCAAAAGAAGAGGAACATTGGCACATTGGATGTGGCATTCAAGAAACGTTTCTTTAATATGAACGCCAATGATGGCCCAGGTACGTAGTATCAGTTTAAAACAATTAATCCACGTCATCTTAGAAAATTAGAAAGTTAATTCAAAATATTTATTGTAGGTACACCAGTTTTAAATAGAAAAATGACATTGCGTCGAGAAACTTTGAAGGCTTTAGAAACGAGAAGAAATTCGGTAATGGCTGAAAGAAGAAAATCGCAAATGCAGACTCTGGGCGCTAATAATGAATATGGAGTAACAGGAGTGGTACGATAAATATTCTTCAATTCATTATCCGTTTTGCATTGGATCTCGATAAAGATAAAGAAAAGAACGATATTTATTTTATAACTTGTTTTTTATTTGTTTTAGTTAAATAACAATCTTGGGGTGGTTGGACCACGCCATCGAACATCGACAGCCAACATATCTGTAAAAGATGTGTTCGGCGAACCGAATGGAGGAATGGTCAACCGGGGTTACGAAACGACGCTAGGAGATGAAGACGACAGCAATTCAATGAGATTACAACCGAGACAAAATCAAGTTTCATTTCAAACAAGATTTCAATAGCCATGTACAGAATGCTAGTGGAAATCAATCTAACAAAATTAATTTATTGGATGTATATAATATGTAGATAATATCCGTCAACCCGTAAAAATTAATAAATAAATTTCAAATTTAGGCTTAAAGAGCACTACTAGCATTTGAACAAATTACATAGCTACAACATGACGAACTACAACGCCTATATAGTGTGAACATAGATACTCATTTAAGGATAGTTACTATTTACGGAAATTAAAATACTTGTGATATTATAAGAGATTCTCTGATTTTTGTCATATTATGACATTAGCCACAATTTAGTAATTGTGTGTTTACTGAATTATTGCTTTATTTTAAATATTTAGACTAAGTGTGTACACTGCCACATGAACTTTACAATGTATAATTTTTATATGTCATTTTTATAAATAAATAAAAGAATAGGAAAATTTAAAAAAAAGTATTTATTTTTAACTCCAAAGTTCTGCAATGGTTAGGTTTCCTAAACTTTAAGTTTATTAATTCTTAAACTAAAGTATTAGCACTAAAGGCTATTATTACTCCATATTTTATGTGAAAAAAAGTAATGAAAAGAAAAGTAATCTCTTCGTGTATAGTTACTTTACTATAATATCTTACAAGAAATGATATTGAACTCAATTGTAATAAACTAGACAAATACATAGATACATTTCTTATTATTATAAAAAAGTAATTCTTTAAATCTTATAATGTTGTATGAAACTGCAAAAGTAAATGAATACATAACAAAACTATGACTATATGATGATAATATGTTTTAACTTACTTAATTTTCTAAAAACGATACAAATTCTGTTAGTTTGAAAAGCTGATCTTCACTAGAGGTATGTAACGGCGCTGGCTGTGTTGGAGGTACTGGATTTACTGTGACTCCATCATTATTGAGCTCCCATTTCCGGTCTCTGCATATTTGTAGCACGGCCTCCTTGCTCAGGCCAGTCATTGAAACAACAGTCTCAATTGATATAGAGCTGTATGAACGGCCTATCAAATTAAAGGCTGTTTCACGAACTTTTTCTGGAATAAACGGAAGATATATTTTAATTACTTTGAAATAGGAGTAATACTGGTAGCAGTAAAAATTATCTATACATATAATAAAAACGTAACGAGTCGCTGTCTGTACATGGAAGATATATGAGAAAAAATATTATCGGAGACCTTTATTAACGCATTAGAACCCAAAACAATGATTTTTGGAATTTTTGTCTGTTTGTTTGTGCACACTAATCTCAGAAATGGCTTATCCTATCTAGATGGGGTTTTCAATGATATATTGTGGTAAGCTTCTCTTAACATTTAGTGTTTAATTCATGTCAATCGGTTGATAAATAAAAAATTTATGGCAATTTAAAGAATCACGTTGAACTCGCTGAATGTTTGTTAGCGCGGGTTAGGCATTTTCAAAAATGGTGCCCAAAGTTACTTTTCTACGCGGGCGAATTCGCGGGCACAGCTAGTAATAAATAAATAAATAACTATTTTCAGGACATTTATACACAGCGCCATCTTGTTCCAAGGCAAGCCGAAGCTTGTGTTATGGCAACTAGATAATGGAATAAATTATATATACATACTTTTCTTTTGTAAATACATACAATACATAGCAACACCCAGACCCCAGAAAAATACAAATGCAAAATTACAAATATATTTTTTCCAGTGTGGGAATCGAACCCACAACTTTTCGTGCAGAAAGTAGTTGTGTTACCATTGCGCCAAGCGGTCGTATTAAATAAAATTTAACTGAAAACATACCTTCCAATGCCCTAATAATGGTTGCAACAGGTTCTACCCAATGATATGCAGCTAAAGCCTGGTATGTGGATGGCAGATCTTTTTTCCACAGTTTTTGTCCAACCGCCCATATTGCTGATATTTCTGTATTACTTGCAGTTATGTTTTGAGGTATTCTTTTCCATAAAAATTTTGCATTACATCTATAAAGATAATATTGTAAATAATCAGAAAATATGATACAATTTTACTGTGACAATATTGAGCAACAGGACATCTTAATATGATATAAGTGTTTACTTACAGGTCATTTTGATATAGATAAATGGCTAACAATTGTGCATATGTTGACGCAGAGGCTATTCCATTTGGTGCCTGTAAATAAATAATTTCAATCTTTTGACATAGAACTTAAATAAAAGCGAGTCACATATTGTATAAACATAGGTTATATTATTATTTGAGTTACACTTTTAGGAAAGTAGTAACTAAAAGTCGTTTAGTCTTACTCACTTCTAGTTCTTGCTTTTCTAAGTCAACGCAAAGTTTATCAAAATTTGTTATCATTGTTAATCTTTTTTATTGACAAGTTTTATTATTTTAACTATATTGCAGATCTGTAACAGTAGACAGTAGATGACGAAATCGTTTCAATAACGATTTTCCAAACAAAACATTCCTACAAAGTACCTACAAAGCACATAGGTAAGTCATGATCTGCCGACTGCCGGTGAGATCTATTAGACATGAAACGTCATTGATGACAGTGACAGCCGACAGCAGAATGCAGATGCTACAAGCATAGAATAAATAATTAAGGTTTCAGAGACAGATTCTTTAATTTTAAATTATCATAATCCTAGTAATGAAAAATAATCAGTGGTCTTGTTGTAAAAGTCAAAACAATGTACCTATCATGTCACTTATTTCGAATCATTTAATTTTAAATTTACTGTGCTTCATTTGATACTATTGTGCGTGTATGCTATACAAACTCTTTCAATTGGATTCATTTTTCAATTTTGTTATCTATATTTCAGTTACATAGATAACAAAAGAATACATGGACTATGATTGAAATTCATGCATGAATTTGTAAAGCGCAGTTAGAATATATAATATAAAATATATCTTTTTATTATGTATTTTGGTTTTGTATAGGTTTACTACTTATTTAATACACAAATATCATTAGATATCTACCTATTATAGCATAGCAGCTATCAATATATCTTCCATTTATAATAAATTCATTTCCTGTTTCTTAGGTCGGTCCAACGTAGGTACAGTTACATAGAATTTGACCTACATTTTTTTAATTGAATTTCATGGCTATTGATAGAGAGCTTGGGCGGGCTAGCTCTAGTCAACTTGTCTGCTCGCTTGCATCACAAATCACAATGTTGATAGACAGACTGACACGCTGAGTCATTCTTCAATATTGTCGTTTATAATGCAAATTTTATCACTAAACACGTATCAATTTGCATCTAAATGCTCTTTGTGTTACCGTAGCCCTAGAAATAATTTACAACAATTACTTATTATGCAAAGAGGCTTTTAGTTGAACATTAATTTTATAACGTATATGATAGATAATAATATATAGACCATATAGTAGGTATACATTTTTCAATCCCGTATTAGGAACCATTAGCACCTATTTGTCGAAGGAAAAGGTTCGTACCTACAGATACTTGTCAACGCTAGGAAAAGTGGACGGTCAACATCGGGTTTGTATGTGGCTTTGCCACTGCTAATTAAACATTACAATGGTCTTCCACGCACCTCATCATATCACATACTCGCATCCCGTCTTCGACAAATTAGCATTCTATACATGAGATAAATATGATGTATTAACCCTTTGTAGTAGGTACCTAAAACGAAACATTATTAAGTAGGTAAATTGCTAATTACGAAATAGGTCATATTAGTGAAGAATAAGCATATGAAATAGTAATGCCTAATTACTTTGCACAAGGTTATAAACAGTCCTCACTTTCATTTATTATTTGATTGTCCAATGAAAATGTTGTCACGCTCTGTCAGCAACCAATGGGCATGTCTAGCGCCCCGCCTTAGCAAAGGCGGGCGTTGGTCCAAATAACTGCTGTTGTCTGCTTCTGTGGTTTTTCCCACGATAAATTGTAATCCACATTTAGGTGTCGACAATCTCATTAAATATTGTAAACGCCTACGTACATACCTACGTTCTATCGTTCGTTTACAACGAAGAGGGTAGTTTTATAACAATGAAATAATTACTGATTGAGCTTTATATAGGTATGCAACAAAAAATTAACCACCCCTTATTTTAAAAACAATTACGTAGAACCT
The DNA here is from genome assembly GCA_018238005.1 of Eurema mandarina. Taxonomy (NCBI): domain Eukaryota; kingdom Metazoa; phylum Arthropoda; class Insecta; order Lepidoptera; family Pieridae; genus Eurema; species Eurema mandarina. The sequence continues at coordinate 23,947 of DWAJ01000888.1, forward strand.
AAATAACTACAACAGATATATAATCGTGATATGATAATTCTTGCTGTGGTAGTTAAAGCGTTTTAACTACTTTCTACCATCATTATCTACCTGATAATTATAATCAAAAAACAATTAACCTTAAGGCTGACCAACTATTATATCAGAAATAGCCGCAATTGCAAACAGGTTATGTTATTTTGTGATTAACATGTGTTTACAAATTTATTTTGTTAAAACATTAGCATCGTAATGTCGTAGTCGAGTACGGGTATACGACATAAGTGTCGCAACACTGTCGGATTGCCGGTTGGCCCAAGTGACCTGATGCAAGAGGTCGCCACTCAGCCCTCCGCCGGCCGCGCCGCGCTTCGCCCGCACCGGTCAGCCGACAACACTGTGAAAAATTGCTAATTGCAAATAGTCAACCGGCACTTTGTCTTATATTATGCACTTAGTCACCCCGTTACCAGATTATGTAAGTATGAAAACTCTTTGTTCTCTTCTAGTATGTATCACTTTAGAGTTTAGACGCAACGTATAGTTGTCATTTTTATGTGAGTAGGATCTTTTTTATGAGTAGGTATTTTGTTTTATATAATTATTACTATCTAACTTACAAATAATCTATTCTTTTTATTAATTAAATAGACGCGATTAACCATTCATAAGAACACAAGCAAAGTCGCATTAAATAGTAACGTTTTGTCGGTCAATTTAAGTGTATTGTGGCAAAGCTTACTTTATAGAAGGCTTAACCTATTTGCTAATTAATTGATATTCTACGTACGGAGTGGGTTCAAAGTATCTACATTGATCGTAACTGGTAACCGACGGAATAAGCAGAATGAATTTGCATGTTTGATAGAGATAAGTAAATTAATTTACTGCTTACCAGTTTGTATGTCATCCAAGAAAGCTACGTTATGCACCGAGCTTGCAATGAAGAAAGATTACATTTTTGCGAAAAATATTATAATTGCAAAATTGTAGTGATGTGTTTACGCTGAGTGAAATTTTTTAAATACCTCAAAATTCGCTCACAAAGGTTTCAATGCGTTCAAACTTAATGGGCACTAATTAATACAATTAGCTTACGGCAAATTGCACATAAGACTGAAATAATGAGCGTAAATTGAGGCGACTTTACACTTCTGATTTATTGTGTTGCACTTGCTTGGATTCGTCGAAAGAGAAAACGGACCAGTTCAGGAAATATTACGAGCGGAATACGAAATTGATAATGAATATTTATAAAAACTTAATAACAGGCTGCTGTGTTCTTAGCTCATTTATGGAATGTTTTATTTGGCAATTATTGCGAAATATCGTTCAAAGTCTTGCTTCGATGTACCTTTATAAGAAATAGCTTCATTTCTAAAAATTATATCAGTGCTTTATTTAAGTTTTTTCAAATTTTGTCGTTTTTTAGCATTTTTGCTTTTTTTTTGAAAGCGATAGCTATTTCATCTAATAAAAGTCTATCTATGAAATTCATAGACATTACGTTAATTTTTTTATGAGAAACTAAACATTTATTTATAATGAAAAAGCTAAGCAATAAATTACTAACAGAAGTCTTTTTAGCTTTAAAAAGAGCTGCGTAATTTTTATATAATATTTGTGAAATAATAATCGTGGTAACCGATTGCTACCCAAAACTAACGTTTAACGTGTTTTACCTGTTTTAGTACAGGTTCCTACTATTGTTACATAGTACTATTGTTTAAGAAATATATAAAGTTCTTTTAGAATTACCTTTACAACTAAGTCATGAAGCCTAAATGGCGCAAAAGAAACGATGAACTAAGAAGAATTGATAACCATGTCGGCAAATCAAAGCAATGTATCATCATTAAAAATGTACGTGTTCCTATTTCTTTATCAACTGATTAATAAATCATTAGTCTGTTTAATTAACTTCCAGTGTTACGCTTTGTTGGACCATCTGTCTCATTAAAATTTTGACATATATATTAGTTAGGAGATTTGATGGCTTCGCTTTCACTTTCTAACAGGTAAATGAGTGAAACAAATACATTAATGAGGCATCATTTAAATGGCCAATATCAGAAGCTTATCCAGTCCAAGTTATATACTACTCTAGATTCCACTCTAGGTGCTGAAAATACTAACCTTCGAAAGTGGAATATACTTCTCTATAAAGATAAAGTTAATGTTTATAATAATATGTTAAATAAAGCGCTTCGTATCTAACCTTATTTGATCCTACTTTAACAAGAGAGTACCCTCTTTCTGACAACCCAAACCATAAACATGATTACGAAACAAACCACTTCAATTCATTTTTAGCATCCCACATGAACCAGCTACTTTTAGAACAGGTATTCATCATCGTTAACAATGTGTCGTAATGTACATGAAGGTTATGTGTCTATTTATCTTCAAAAGTTTAATGATAAAGAATAAAATGACCGTCAAATGATGGAGTATTTGTATGCGCAAACAGTCACCATTAAGATTTGACAGCTTGAGCGATCGGCGCCAGCTCTCAGCAAGATCATCGACACTATTTCTAAACAATGGCCCATAAGACTATCTTTCATCAAATAAAATGCGTTTTAATTGGATCCGCAAGACATTGGCCGCATTAGTACACAATTAAATAAACTACTCAATAGAAAAATATTCTCTCTTGAACGCTTACCATCGTAGATGCAACCCTGGACATTATTTTGGTAAATATGTAATAAGTAAATTGTTATACTGTTGTATATTAAAAAGAATGTATTTATAAGCATTTTTATCAGCCAAATAAGATTTATCTCTCGTATTATTAGTTTGCTGAAAATTTGCGGTGGCACTACCAAAATCCTTATAAAACTACTATAGGTACCATACAGGACTTAAATCTTGTAAACTTTGTATTGTAAAAATATTAAAATTATCTTCCGATTTGTGCGGTAGAGGTGACTTGAGACAATATGTTTATTTACTCAATTATTAAGTCTTTGACTATCTCCGTCATGCTCACTAAAATGTCATTGCTTGTGGTGTCGTCGTGTGCCGGGTCTTTCCC
>DWAJ01000889.1:0-26963 GCA_018238005.1 Eurema mandarina
TCGAATTCTGATTAGTGGTTTAGAAGTTACGAGGGAACAGATGAACATACATACATACATACATACATACATACATAGCCTGTCAAAATCATAACCCTCCTTTGGCTTTGCCGTAGTCGGGTAAAAACATGGCAAGGCATCACAGTGCGATATCATTAATCTGGGCAATATTTATAAACTTACTTAAATCCTTGAAGCTTCTGATACAATCTATCTGCTTCGGCTGTCACGTCAGATGCAGGAGCCGGTAAATCTTCATTGCTTTCACTGATTTTGGTTTCAAGCTTCTGAAGCGCTGCGTCAGCGCGATTCGTGAGCCCTATGAATTTTTCTGTAAGCTGGTGTAACTCCTTTTCATTAATTGAATTGGTTGAGTTCCGGATAACGGTCTCTAGACGCTTACAAGTTGCTTCTGCCTGCAAATATAAGATGATACATATACATTTTGTACTTAAAAATTATCAGGTTAGGCTATCTTAATTATCTCTAAGCCACATTATTTGTTGGTATCATAGTCTATTAAAAGTTAAAACCAAAAAAAGGCATGGAGTATCATTTAAATTATTTAGTTAAAGGGGTCTATCTAGTTCATTCTATTTTAAATAATAAATTACACTGTCAATGTATTATTACTTAATAAAATAATATTAAAACCGGCGTAAGTGCAATCTGGATTTACCTGTGCCGGACGACTATTCAGAATTTTCATCACTTTAGTATCGTGATTACGCATTGTGCTCTGAATATTTTGTAACTCGTGAAACGTTGACGCAGTTCTGAAAAGTGAAACAGATTCTCATAAGACTTTAAATGAAAGCAAAAGAGGTAATTCATGCACACTAATAAGATTGTATTACATACTTATTTATAAGAGAATCGATTAGTTTATCCAACACGTCTGCGACATGTGTAGGATCGTCCAATTGAACACGCTGACAAGAGTCCACAAATCTTTTCTGCGCATTCAATACTTCTTGCATCTGAAATAAACATAACACCACTTTATTATTCAAATTTCACAATCATATTGGATTAAGTTTTTCGAGCATTATATCTGATTTAGATTATGTTAATTGCAGTTTAATTTTGTTATCTGGTTGGTAGTCACTTAACTAATTCATTGAAATGTTTATGTTGTCTTACTAAGTCCTATCACTTTCGCAACGCAACTTGTCGAGCCTCTGGCCTTCGTAGCTTAAAGCTTTAGCATAGTAGCTGTCTTATTTTGAATTCTCTATTATGGATTCATAGTCCTACATGTTTATGTTCAATGTAAAATGTTGCAAGCATTGCATTGTCGTTATAAGGCGTGGTTTATTGAGTTACCTATTTGCTTACAAGGTTTGATATACAGGTTCTGTTTGAGTAATCATTACCTTTAAGGTTTAATAGATATTTGTTAATAATTCGATTTGAACCATTATTTTTTGTGGCAACACTAACACAAAAGATATATCTGAGAATTTTTGGAATGAGCTTGAAATGTTACCTTTAAATCTAATTTAAATGTGTTATCGTTGAGTCGTCTCGTGAAGGCCGCCTCTAGGTCGGCTGAGTTTAGGCGCGCATCCCTTTGGCGTCGTGCGAGGGCTCTTAACCCATCGGCCAACTCGCGCCTGGTTACGTTCACGAGGGCCATTCCATCTCTCATCAATGATTCTAGGAGTAAACTTCTTCTCCAAGTGTCAGCATAGGAACCGCTTACCTTAGGAAAAAAACGAATTCAAATTAGTAATATTTTTAGTAAAGCAAATTTTGCCAATTTCATTAGTTGTTTGGTGGATCTATTACCTTTTCTAAATAATGTGTATGAGAATTTATATGGTTCGTAAGATTTTGTGCAATTTCGGCTATTCGAATCTGGTTGCGTTCAATTTTTTCACTGCTCTCTTTAATAGAAGCCTGTAACAGAACGGATATTATTTTATCAAAAATACTCTTGTGTTATATGTAATATATTAACATGCTGTAACAGTATCGTGCTTAGCAATGGTTTACCTCATTAATGTTAGAATAATATATTTATAACAAAACTTGCCTGAACACTCGTTTGTAGCATGTGAAGTCTGTGTTCTAATCTTTCTGCGGCTAATTGCGCTCTTTCCAGTCTCAACGATATTGTTGTTTCCATACGATCTGGAATAATGTTACCGTTCAATAATATCAAAACATATTTAAACAAGTCGTAAATTTCATCTGGTCGCTGTCGTCCAGTAATTGATTAATTGATGGCCCTATTCGTTCAATTGCAAATGATATATGGGGACAATATTGCGAAAGCTGTTTTAACCTACGGATAGCCGCTAAAATAGGATATGACACAATAAGATTACAGTGAGTCATGGTTCTATTGAAAAATGTTGTTTCAGCCCAAATGTGCGATATAGGTCAGGACATCAAAAAGTGTCTATGGTATTGGTTTACGTTTGCGTTTGTGTATGCCGATAAATCTGAGTATGGCAAGGCTTGTGATGTCCAACGCCCTGACGTATGAATGTTTGAGGGTGTATTTATGTATGTTACATATATTTGTGCTCACCCAGTTTGTCTTGTATAACGTCAAGCCGTCTGGCCTGTTTTGCTTGTACTGCGGTTATCGTATCCAACATACGTAACCGTTCGTCTATATTTGCTAGTATACTTGTTAATTCCTGCAGATAGAAAATAATTAGATTATTAAAAGTTGTGCGTGCGCATAGAATATAATAATTATTTATGGAAATATGGCGATCTTCGTGATTTGGATCTTTCAGAAAATAAATTCAGGCGATAATCATTATGAATTAGAACACATATTCAAGAATGTTAATTTGTCTATTAGTAAAATACTACAGGAAAAACGCTACTTAAAACTACAAACCCATGACAGCATATTCTTACGCAATAATATATGACCCTCGAGAATATAATGTAATGGTAAGTTTAATATCGTAACTTGTCAAAGCCCACAGCTAACTAAACATAAACACATATATCTATCATCATAACAGTTATTCAATGGAAGGATGGTCATATAATAAATTTGTTGCTACGAATTTTCTGAACAGTATTTTCATTCTTCAGTATTATTTACATGACTAAATATAGCGCTGTGCTCGCTAGCTAAGTGGCTCGCCTCGTTTGCCCCCTGTTATAAAAATTTAGTAGATTTATAACATGAAATACCTTAGGCGTGTACGCAGTGGGAGGGTAAGCACGTAACGGGTGCGGGTCGGCCGGCGAGGAGCGCGCCACGCTGAGGCACGCGAGCACCGCGACGGCCGCACTTAACATCGCCCCGTCTAGAACAAATAAACGATTATATCTACAAATTGTGCATAAAGACATTAGCATATCATATTATACGTTACTATGCCTAGTATTAATATGCCCACCCTCACGCAAAAACCGCGCCTTGACGTGGAGTTGCGGATATCAGCTCGTGATACCATACCATACCTTATACGTTACTAGTGATGCGCCCCGTCTTCGCTCGCATATATTATGTAATATACATGAAACCATCCTCTTGATTCTCTCTATCTATTAAAAAACCGTATGAGAATCGGTTGCGACTTGCGTAGCTTTAAAGATTATTAAGCATACATCAGGACAGAAACCGACTTTGGTTTATACTATGTGGTGCGTCAAATCTGGTGAAAATACCGAGAGGAATGGAGGCAAAAAAATAAAGTCTGTCTATCCTTGTTCTGTATTGTAGGTATATTAGAAGTCACGCCATTAGGTTGTATTGGCTAATACTACTTATAGGAACAAATATGTGAAGATTCAAAACAGTAATTATAATTTAGTCATCAATGAAGATATTAGTGTCGATACTGTCATTAATTAATTATTATTCAAATAAATCCAATTAAAAAAATAAAGAAACTTGCCAAAGAAGTAAAATGTGAACGAAAATAAATAGATCGAAATACCAGTAGATTGTTTTAAAATTACTCGCCAATTATTGTAATCTCTACATGCCAGCAAATAGTGTTTATTTTCACTGTCATGCAATTTAAAGCTTCACACATCCGCGTCTCTGTTCAGTTTCTTATTATCATTCCTGTTTATATGACTCATTACGCTTTGTTAAAATTTCTTAAGATAATTTCATTACCTTTAAGAACATAATCGAGTATTAAAATAAGAGCTTTTAATAGATATTTTATTGAGGCAACGTTAAAGCTGAAAATATTAGCAGCGGCATGTATAAATTGTTGCATTATGTTACAAAGAAACTTAAACTAGGTTAAAATATTATAGCCCTATTAAAGCCACAAGCTTTCTAGACCACAGATTTACAATATATTCACATTGTTTTATTTCGATACTTAAATCTAACGTCAACTGCGCGGAAGAGTTCAAGTAACGCACAATTTATAATCGCATTCAATGAAGTCTTAGACAGGCCACCAGGTGCATTCGCAGACCGGAAGAAATTTCATTGAATAGTGAATAGACGCGTATCATTCCCAACGCGTGCAGATTTGCATTGTTTATTGCTGCAATGGGTTCGCTATCTCATCCTTATTATGTGCATCGATTTGTTCCATCCTTCTACAAGTTCGAGGACCTTGTTAGAGAATGAAACAAAGTAGGCACATTTAAAGTCACATTGATATCGCTTTGTTATAGTATTTTTTTTGTTCCTTACACAGTAATGTTATGGTTAGTGTGAGTTTGACGATCAGAGAAGTACCTACTTACTTTTTTATTTAAATAAGTGTTCGTTAACTACATATTTAGTTCTCAATTATAATTTTCGTGTAAGCTACAAAACTTACTGGCTAACGTAAGACAGACTTGTTTTGTTTGATCTGACACACTTATTTGTTTCCAGGATATAAGATGATATGTCGTCTTCTAACGTAATAATATGAATCAAGAAATATGGACCCACCATATAGATCGTATTGTCACAGTTCGCCCACACATGGTCGGGGTCAGCTTTCGGCAGTTCAACTTGGTCTCTTGCGGTTACATAATCCGTCTTCTATTATCCGTCAGTCACGGTCCCTGATTAGATCGCTTGGTACGAATATGTAGCTACATTCATCGCTTGTTATTATTCCTAACTTGTATCGGCTGTCTGTCATCAAATAACGTACATAGGGATTCCAACAATCAACCCGTAACACAGCTTCGATTAATTTATGAGATATTTATTAATTTTGAGCCTCCAATTTAAAGTAAGCCTGCACTGGTAGCAAGAAGTCACGTAGTTACTTTAAAGGACTGATTCGTCACAGAGCAATCTCATCAAAGAACTCGCCGGTATCACTTTTAATCATTGATCTTTGAAATCTGTGATGAAAGGCTGCTTTGAATGTGTTTAAGTGTTTGAAGAGACAATCACTTTTAATTAATTATAGCTGTCATATTGCTACATTTTACATTTTTGTTTTAAAAAATAAACAAGAACTATATTATCCAAATAATCAGACGTGCAATTGTGTTGCTTAGGGTTTTATAAATAAATTGGCAAATACGGTACTGGACTTGCGATCGAAACAATACTAAATGTCGAAGCTCCAATGATGTTTGATGAAAATGGATGCGTTTATTCAACTTGATGTTAATATACCGAATTATATGACGTATATCTTTAATGATTAAATTTCTGATGTAGGTACTTAAAAAGCGGCAAGTCAGTTTCACGAATAAGTAATAGGTTTAAGGAACTATAAAAAATTATGGATCATTTGGATGCAGGGCATTATAAACACAATGGTAAAATGTTCGAATTTTGTAAGCATCCAAAAGAAAAAGGAATGCAGAAATTTGGAGTGCACTAACCTTAGCAAAAGTTGCGACACAGGTTTTAACTAAACTAACCTCTTAGTAGCAGAGGACACGGGATCGTATAACTATGTGTTCATGTTTTATTCAGTTATTTGTCATTTTTTGAGGTTTAAAAGCCTTATACAGAACAACTGTATAGTCCGTCATGACTCATGACTCGTGCTCTTCAACCAATATTAACTAAATAATGAATATACTGCGTGAGCATATAGGTGGCAAATTTATAGTATGAGGTTCAGACAGATAGTTAAAGTGCAGTGGAACTGGAGTTCGGCCAAAACGCCTAGGGCGTATTTCCAGGTGTTTGTTTTTCTTTTTTTTCCTGTCCGGTCATGTCAAATAAAACTTCATTAACCCCAAAATGTCTGCGTTTCGTTTTGATTTAAATTAATGGCACGTAAAATATAAATTTATGTCTGGTTTTATATTAAAACAAATTCAAGTTTAAACAAAACTGCGGTACACTAAAGTCAGTACTATTATCACTAAACCTAAAATGAAAACAATGCATTTGTTCTACGAGTCATTGGCCTTTTCACTCTCCTCTATTCTATTGTAAGCCGTGGCTTCCTCGTGACACAAAACATATTATATTTATTTCTCAGTTTCCTTGTATCGCAGTCGCGTTAAGTCCTTCGCCTCAATCTCAATTCTTCCCACAGCTTTAAGCAATTAATTTTGGGGATCGCATGACTCGATAAAAGTTAAATTAATCGATTTTTTTCTTGCCACGTCATGCGGCTTCCGTTTTATAATTAAAATGTAGTAACGGAACATGTCCAAACATCTTTTTATTTGCCCATCTGAAAAGATCATTGTTAGCATCTTGTGAAGGATATAACGATCTTTGTGATTTGATTCAAAATAAGATGTGATTTGTAATCGGTCTTTTCTGTCATGATTGTTGTTTACTGTAATGGTTTTTAGATTAAAATAAAGATGAGCTCATTTAAATGCTCGTGAAATACTTAAGTATTAGCGTAATGTGTTGCTTTAAAACGTCAATGATACCAGAATGAGGTCAGTGAATCAGTTTGTGGTCTATTAGAAATGCAAATATCCGCTTAAGTAGCACGATATTCTAAAACATTAGTCTGATGTTTAGATCTATATCGAGATCTATACAACCTACTTTATACTCACGCAGTATTTTAAGTCGAATATTTGATTTTTATACGATTTTTATTTTAAACAATATCTAACTAAATTTTCAATATTAACGACTCTATGGAAATCTAGTTTCTCAGTATTGAAGTGTGTCATATTTCAGTATGGATAAATACTTTAATGGGCGGCATCTTGGTTACTTAGTATCAATTGTATTTATGTTATAATGAGTGATTGTGATCATTTGTGAGATCACGAGAACGCGAACACAAATCAGGAGCTTACCTGCAGCGCCCCGATTGTGGAATGTCGTCGGGCGGCTGATTATAAATTTTCGCTATGTGTGCAATTGACGTGACTCACCGCTTGGAATATTTACATCTCGCGGACCCCCGTGGAAGGAATAAAATGTACACTGTCTATCAAATGCTTGCGTTCTATGAATATACTTAGGAATTCTTCAGCATGCTTGTTGATTTTGAAGGCCGCAGCTACATTCTGAGAAGCTTGAGTATAGTTGGACAAATTAATGAGGCAATTATATCCCAAAAAGAAGGCAAAACATGAACCAATGTTATCTACAATGAAATTATGCGGGACGGTCCACTCATGCAATAGCGACCATAAAGTATGCTGATATAAATAAAGATAGCTCGAATTCTCCTAGGTCTCCTTATCTGTTTGTTTAAGGTCGTATCTCTGTTACATTTTGTATAAGCCAGGAAACCTAATGTGATTGAAGAATGTATTTTACTAACAGGAAAAATGTTATAGTGAATAAATTGAATCTATTGCTAAATAATAATTAATTGCATAAATATATAATTAATTAATACATTGTTTAAGGCGTCCATAAATAGAAAGCTAGGTCTGTTGAAGACTCTTGTTTGTATTCGTCAATAGACGTAGGATTTAACGAAAATTTTTAGGGTTTAATTTCTACCAAATTTCGCCTCATAGCTGCTTGAATTTTTTCGTTACATATTTCTAACAGTTTTTTAGCAAACTAAACTCTATATTTAACAATAGTAAATTATTATTTCTGTATCTGCCGCATATGAAAGTGGGTTAAACGGGCGTTGCAGACTGCGCGGCGGCACGAACCGGCTGAGAATTGGCCGGTAACCCTAGAAATATGACCTTTTACCTTATCCGTGTTAACTCTTTACCCTGCCCTTTATATAAAGATTTCATATTGTTACATAATAGATAGTAGATACATCTAGTAACCCGTCTAGCTAACACCAATGTAAATCCCAGAATAAACGCGCTCAGTAAGCCTAAAAATATTTATGCATGTATCATAAAATGCCTAGAAGCCGTCATAAAACGTAACACTAAAATTTTTAGCTCTACTCAACATAAGCCTTCCCTCCAAACTTACAACACGTCAATAAAACAATTCCAGATTATTAAAGAACAAACCTTTTAAAGCTTTTTTCATAACTGACATATTTTGACGATAAGTCACTAATGTAGGGTAGGTAGATGGGTTCATTTAACAAAGAAGAAATTTACAGAGCTTTTTGGAAAGGTTTTCATAACATTTATTAGATGTGAATCGTGAATAAATTCGATTCTTCGATTTTGACGGTGTGTTCGTTATTTCTAATAAGCATATAAGTTATAACCCAAGTATTATCATGTCCGAAGAAAACTTTTTTAAATTCAAATTATGTGTTACGTAACAGTATCGATCGTGCTAGAAAGTGATCCATGGGAGCTTTAATAGAGATCAATTGTAGTTAAACAGTTTTATCCCGCCAGAGGCACAAATAATTACGGTACACATAATTATATATCGTTGCTATTATGTTATTCACTTTTGGTCGACTGTTTAATAACTCGATCGGAAAGATAAATCGTTTTTTAATTTAGACATTTTATGATTTGCTTTGAATCTATTAAAGTAATTGTTGTAAATTGCGTTGTAGGGTGAAGTGATTTTGGTCACGTAAGGTTAAAGTCAAAACGAGGTTAGTACGCGTTAAGGTTGTACGTTTTGTACTAGACTAAAATGAATTTATATTATAATTTTTCAATAAATGTAATAATTATTATTTTTTAAACTAATTGTGAATTTTTAAGAATGTAACAGATTTTTTAAGGCACCTTATTTAAATTTCTGTGAACTTATCATAACAGAGTGGTGACAAATTGTACAAAGCTCGGGTTATCGCATTAACAAACAGTTGAATTGCAGCCAGCTCGGCGAACACATGCAATTGTGTAATCTCAAACGTATTTAAGCCCCTCTAATCTTAGGCTTAGTGTTTTCTCTTAAGAAAACAAACAGATACAACTCGGAACATTCAATGGCTCTTTTCACCTGTGTAGTGATGCATATAATATAGATTAATAGTATTCTACAAGTTGCTTATACGTTGTCTACATTAAAATTTTAATATGTATATTATATGTTAAGCGATGAATATATTGATTCAGTAACGTTGAAGACCGGTATATTTATTATTTCGCCTTGAAGATTCTCGTTAAACAAGTATTTATTATCGACTTTGAGAATAAATACGCGAGTTAACGAGTGTGCTATACTGTTCCGAAATAATTGTTTATGAAGCAAAGGTTTAGTTTAAAAAAAATCTTTTTGTCATAAACGTGTCGTGATATCATTGTTTGTTTATTAAAAAGAGAGAAAGGACTGATTCATTGAGTCATTGAGGTATTAGACGTCAAGGAGCGGCTCGCCGGAGGCATGTGGAAGCCGTGTCAAAGAGGTCAAAATAAGCGAAGTTCATTGGCTCATATAATGGTGTATTAAGCCACGTTAATGCTCCGTGTTCGTAAAACGCCTTTTAACAACTAAACATCCATTATGAGATTATATAGAAAACTATTTGCCGGCCCTAAAACGTTTTAAACGATAGTATGTACATCATACATCTTGAGTAGGAGTATAGTCCTTTGTTTTATGAATGCGTTAGTAAAATGTTCGTTCAATTACTCTCGGACACTAGAATTATAGAAATGATGATCGATGAAATATAAGCAAGTAAATGGGATATAGTACGGAACGTTCGCAAACCGGCTTCGGAGCGACATTATTTTAATTTCGACATTAGCATGATGATGCCTCCGTCTAGGCACGACGATTAGTCCTCATCTTTCTTCCTGAGCACTGTATTTAGCAATCGTAAAACATTTTGGGTTGAATAAAACTATCTCTTAATGAGTTTTTACATTTACAGACGCGGTAATAAATACAGATGTTTTTATTTTATTTTAAATGCAATTAAAGTTTAGCAGAATGGCTAGTAGTTAAAGCCAGTTTATAACTAAACGTAAATAATTCAACTATTAGACAAGTTTATAAGTAATAAATAATCGCTACATTGAAACTGAAAACACAAGACAGATTCAATTTGTGAATTAATTAAAGTAAGAGCTATTCATATAAATGATTTAACTTTATACGGTACTAAGATCGGTCAATGATGTTCTAGCAACGATAAAGTAAGAATAAATTAAATAATACGAATAATATGGAATCGTGTGCGACTCTAATTGGTAAAATGTATCGGTCAACCGGTTAAGATTCGAATTACAAAACTTCTCTTTCACTGATAAAATATACGATAATTCATGATATATTCTAATTTTGCATAAACGCACCTACTAAATATTTTTTGCTAAAAGCATTTGAAGTGGGCGCTACTGTAAATTAACAAATAAGATAGGAAGAACCGTTATGCTTTTGTTTGCTTCGCTTCGACTCTAGTTTGCATAAACTAGGGTTTTTTCAATCGTAGAGGCTATATCTACTTCATAAAAATAGCATATTTCTCATTCACAAGTATCCTTCTAGAAAGTACGTTATGTGATGTCATTTAAAAGCCTTAACAAATACTGGATAGTTATCATTAAAATTCGGTGTTAAAAAAATATGATCGTACGTGGTATTTGTTTATGTGATGTGGAAACAATATTTGAGTTTCGGTAGACGTGTCGGGAGAGGTGTTTGCTTGACAAATACGACGCACTTGTGACGGGAGCTGCCACTTGCAGCTTGTTTGCCGTCGCTGATATGCATACCACCCAAATTAATAGCAACCCTTCATTTACTTAACATAAACCCACCTATTTATATTGGCCTAAATGTCCTCTTCATCCTTTTTGATTAATTAACATAAGACGCCTTCAAATCTTGAAACTCATTAATTAAACTGTCTTTTCAATTTGTTGTAACGTTTTTAAAGATATATACCTATAATATACGATATAACTTAATATTATTGAATGTAAATTAATTTGATTAAATCAGCTATTCCGAATAGATTTATTCAATTAAACACATGTTGAATTCTCCGTGAAAGAACAGTACCTTACTCGATCTGAAAGTTAGATGAGATCGTTTATGGGAAGTGAAGCTTATTCCCGGTCTAACTTTAAGATGTAATTGATTATGGCTTGCCTACGGGCTCGAAAGATTAATTCTAGGAACATTGGCTACGATTTGCTATTTCAATGGATATTATAGGCGCGTTCGTAAGTTCGATTGTAGAAAACAGTACTAATTATCATATTTAAACGTCAAGGACAGGTTTAAGCAAAAAGATTGTTTAAACTATACACTAATAATAATTTAAATGTGCTAGTGCTTATTATGCAAAACGTTAAAGTAGTAAAAATTAAAAAGTCATTAGCTCTTGAGTTGCCTGAATAACCTCCGTGGTTCTTGTTCAAAGAAACAACATCTCCGTAATTTTTTTGCAATGTTGAACTGGTCAAAATTCCACGAACAAGTTTCGCGTGCATAAAGATAGGTTATGATTAAGATGCTACGGAAGTGGTATGTAAATGAAAGAACTGCATGGTGCCTTCAGAATTAAATTACATTGCAATTATGAATATTGACGAAGCGGATTCTTTTCTTGGTAAACATTTTCTTAGCTAGCCATGGTAGGTATATCGATAAATGCTAATTGCGATTATATCCTTCATAGACCACGTAAGGTATTAAATATTTTCTGCGCTTATTATTATTGTCCAAATGAACGCTATTTCAAATTATAAACGGTTTAAAGCACCTCAAACTGATTTGAGTTACCTTCTAAAAAGAAAGATAGCCAAACAGAACGATATTTGTTTAAAAATCTAAGCTGTTTACTGTCGTAATTAACATCAAGGCTGATGATGCGTTTCCTTTTCACGTGAAAAGGCACATATCTGTCCTGATTATGATATCTGGACGGAGACAGAAGCAGTTAATGTCCGCCTGTCGATACTATGATTTATGTTTTCCACCCATTCATGTTTCTTATAAGAATTATAAGACTAGGGCTATTACTAATACTGACTTTTTAGTTCAACCGAAGAAATTTAAACCAGCCTTGGTAGGTTTTTTAATTCCGTAAAATATAATAAATAATTTAATCCATGAGTTACAGTCATATATTGAATTTACAAATAATTATTTCAATATAAAAATTGTATTTAAAAATATTAAAGTAAGACAATTACAATGCGCACTTCATATAAATGATAATCATTTGTATGTAAATGAATTGTGGTATATTGCCATTTTTCCTGCTATTAACATATAAATGAGTCAGTATTCTATTTTTAATAATACAAGTATAGAACGGATAATGTTAATATTATCTAACCAGATTCTAACAATTTTATAAGAAAATATATTGTTTCTAAACTAACAATTTCTCATGCAAATCTCACACGTAGGAGCTTGCGATATTGACGAGGAGCATAGTCACTATCAAAACAGAAGGCCTACTGATAAGGCGATTATGACAAAATATAACCCACCTAGGGTATGTATTCCTGGATTCGTACACGTTGAGTCGTCTTAAATATGTTGAGGTCACTGTTACACAAAACTCACACAATATAACGTTTCACAATATTGACATCGCGAGCGTTGCGCGTACATTGGCAGTGTGCGTGCGTCGGTGCGGCAGGTGCGCCGTGCGGTCGCCGCAGCATCCGCGACGAGTGTGCTCGCGCCGCGACGACCCGCTGACGGTCTGACCACGCCCCGTGCGTACGCGCACCTCCCCGCGGCGCCGCTGAAGCCTACCTCAACATTTTCAGCGGTTTTCCACATCTGTTTTATGAGCTTTCACTAGTTAACGTCGTTGAAAGCATGTGAAACTCGCAGGCAAATGACACTGCAATGACTCGTGTATTGGAAATCGATCATAAAATTCAATACACAATGACAGTTTAATATCAATGTGCACGTCTGTTGAGCGTAGATGGCAATTAATATCATACCGAAAAAGATCAAAGGCAGTTGTTCATTAATTAATTAAGTTGACCACATCGACCGATATTGTTAATGGCTGAAGCTGCCAGAACACGAGTATAAGTAGCGATCATAAAGCGATACTGTCACGCTGAAATCAACTGTGAAGCGTGAGAAAGCCAATCATAAACGGGCTAAATGAATCCCCTGATTAGATGCTAATTGAAGAAATAAGAAAGCTCTGTACTACACGTTGATCTTATATAGAAATTATGTCATAGGTACTTATTTAAAATACATGTGTGGTAATTCTAGCGTACACGCATGCATCATAACATCGAGTACTCAAACTATCATCGATCATCGCAATCAATATTAGTACTGTAGCTACCTTCAGTTACATAAAACTTTCTCTGTTAGATTGAAGGCGTTTAAAGCTTAAGATTTTGCGATCATCAAAAGTCACGTCAGTTTCCCAACACACCTGCACGGCATGATTTACGTCCGCTGCGTTCTTAAGCGTAATTAGCAACGAATAACATTCGAAAAGTTTTTCATTTTCTATAATGAATCACTTTTTATTACTTGTAGATAGTTAATTTATGGGTGTATCATATTTTTAGCATAATGCTTTAGGTTGTTTATTTTAGAAGCGATCAAAAGTTCGAATACAAGTTTTATCACCTTGACAACGGGCTCTTGAAATCGAAATATTGTATTGTATAACTTGAAAGTCAATGTTGACCAAACTACTGGAAAATTAAAATTACTTGAGATATCTCACTCTGTGTATTTTTAAGCATTATCTTAGCTAGGTAACGTTTTCGTCATATGTTTGTTGTTTGCGATGATGAAATATGATAGCGTGTGTTATAAAGGTGTTACTAATAATGTAAATTGTAACAGTTTACCTCATAATTTTGAATATCTTAACAATTTCGATCAATATTATAAGCGCGAAGGTTTGTAAATATGTCTGGTCTTTTTTTTCGCAAAAACTACTGAAGAGGTTTGTCTTTTGATCTTTGATTATAATATCATATATATAATAGGTAACATTTTATCCCAAAATTTATTTGTAAATCTTTCTGTACAATCTGTATCGTAACGTCTAATTCCAACTCGATCCCGATGCGTCCTTCTTTTCAGATTTCTATTTCTAATATTAATTATACAATACTTTTGTCTTGCTGTTTTTTTTGTACAAAAGTAATAAAGATCGACGTAGGTTTTTTTAAATAAGATACTTCCAATATGTTTAATTGGTAAAGAAGAATTAATACAATGAGTTTAAGTTCAGTGAAGAATCTAAACAAGTTAAAAGGTCGTTCGTTTCGTCCAAAGTTCCTTAATTTTCACCAAAATTTGGGTGAGCTTGTTGCATGGCAATTTGCTAATTAAATTTTTCGTTGACCGCGACGGGCGCTGCGCTAAACAGCCGGCCAACTGGTTTTGTGGGTTTTGTGTCGTTCGCCAGGACTCCAGCGAGTGAATGGTTGCGATCCTTTCCGCTAAACTTACATCTGACTACTCAATTATACTCCGAGTATACTGCACAGTTATACACCTATAAAACAATAAATGTAATAACTAGTCCGGTTTACTATCGCACTAATGTTTCTTGCATATCGAAATTGTGTGTGTGTAAAAGTAATTTAATGCTCGATTAATTAATGCACGTAAACTCCGTTTCGACTTCAAAAGAAGTATGGACAGCTATTTTTATCACAATGTATTTTAATTGCTTTTTATATGTTGCTTTATCTTTCGCTAAGTGCAGTGCATACTAAATATACAAAAGGAATTCTTAAATATTCTCTGAAGCCAAATTACAAATGTTATTACTTTATTTCTTGCATATATTTATAAATTATAAATTATTATTATATTATTATAAAGAGGCAAATGCGATTTAAAAAATTAATAGAATCTGAATCTACACTATCTTAAGCCTACAAAGACTATTTAACATAATGCTTGTACAAGTACTTGGTTTTGGAAACGCAATGAAAACCGCGACGCGCAGCTTGTTACTTGTTACAAGTTATTTCCAATTTTAGTTAAATTGGAATCAAGTTAAAGGAAAAGCTCACTTATATTATCTTCAATCAATTCGTATAGGTCAATATAGCTTTTGGGGTCCTATGATTTTGTATTTAATCGACAAAGAGGGTGTTACTGTTTAGTATGCATACATACAAATACATAAGTATAAGCCATTTAAGTTGGGGAGAACGTATATTGGCCCTCGCAAATACAGCCATAACGTGACATGATATATGGCCCTGTGTCGAGCTGTTTGATGAAGATTGTCTGACCCGTGCTGATGACCAATCAACGATAAATCAATTTAGCTAAATGAACCTAGTTTACAACTTGGCTATTACACCGACATTCATTAGGCTTTATAATTACACGTTGGATTATATTCTTAGCTGTATTAAAGAATTAATTATTTACCATTATGTGAGATGTTTTGGCTTATGTAGGTGTGATATAATGTAGTCAGAATTTAATAATATATATTTCAGTTTAATGATTAGATAGCTGAGTTTAGGCTCTCAAACATGAGTTTTCTAAGAGTATGTAGATACATTGTAAGTATGTTAGTTATTGGTATTCTTGAATTTGTTGGAAAATAGAAAATTCGTGTTGAGATGACGATTTAAATATGGATTATTCGAACTGATCAATCTAAATTAAATTCGGTTAAGTGTTATTTAAGAATAACTTATTATACTTACTAAGTAAATGTTTTTATTGAATCTCGGTTTGCTAAAATAATGAGTTTTTAATTTTATATTGTTATAATTATATGAAAAGCTAGTACAATTGGTATGCATTCGCAGTATTTAGAATAATTGTGCTGAAATATTTTATCAAATTGCAGCAAATTGAAAGCGCTCGTTAGAGGGCCATTTGTATCAATAGACGCCAGATTAGCGATCGTATCTCTAGCGGTATCGAGATTTCCCGTCATTCGAAAATTCGCGTTGTATCGCATTCACAGAGTTATTCTAATTGTACAAATTACTTCACTTGTAGCGTACGATAAACGTTTCTCTCGACTGTCGCGTTGTCCACTTATCTATTGAAACATTTAATTATCAAAGTATAATATATTTCACCGGCTCCTTTTATAATAGTCCGTACAGTTTTTTATATTTATTATCGTACATACATAGTAATATATTTTTGTAAGGTGTTTGTAATTTGGGTTTGTTTTTATACGTTACACAATAGGGATGTATTTTCAACATGATTGCTTGCGACGATCTAAACCCTTTTTATTCATCATTAATTTGTTTAAATGTTTATCAGCACCCGGTAGTGTATCGCGATCTTTTGAAGAAGCTTGCATAAGCGCTGATCATTTGTGCATCCATATTTTTAAAGTATCGATACGGGATTAAAGCGTTGCTATTTTGAAACATGAAAGCTGGCGCGGTACAGTTTGCAAGTTTAGTTCGGTGTAATTTAAAGTGTAACCCACTTCTCACTTTATATTAGTCTTCTGTTAGTATATCATGTCTTTATGACTGCCATAAACTAAGATGTTTCCCGATTGATATTGCACTTCGGTTTAATGAAAGATATACGAGTTACGTGCTTCATGATATAGGCTTCGGCAAATAAATGTACCGTTCTCGGTACCATACAATTTAGTTATATGTGGTCAGTAAAAAACTCAATTTCCTGATTTTATAACTTTATAATAATAGCCTATAATATTGTAATTTGTTTAAGCGCAGATGTCATGGTGCATTAAATGTAAATTTAGTTTTATGAATTTAATGATCAATTTTCATTTTATGTCATAACTTTAGTCTTAGATTTTTCTTATCAAATTTATTATTAGTATACATACAATGTAAGAGACGTCATGATTGCCATTTTTTGCGAATATTCTGTGAATCAACAGGATGAAATAAATTACAGATTTAAGCTTGTCTATTAGCACATGTCACAACATGATCGATGCTTTTCGATAATGTTATTAAAGCGAAATTATAATGCTATCGACAAGTCGTGAAACATGACAGAATTACTCGATATCGGTATGATAGAGTTAATTTTCATTCCCACGAGCATTTGGTAAAAGAACTTGTGAAAAATATAAATTATTGCATAATAAAGTCTTTAATCATCTTTTAATTTTTTATTATGTATGGCGTTAAACCTATCTACTACTTATTTGAATACTTAATTGACCTATAATTCGGAATTGTACATAACTGTAAGTGTACAAAAATAAATAACGTTTAGACTACAGCATTTTAGATTTGTTTTAATATATCTTTACAGTCTATATTACATTACAATAATTTTGATATATTGAATGAAAAAACAGTCTTGAAAGAGTCGAGTATCTTCAAACGTTCGACGTCGCGGTATTCTTCAAACGTTCGCACTACTACAATTACGATGACTGACATGTTTGCTCTCTCTAATTACTTTAATTAGATTTACAATTTCATTGCGCTTCTTATGACTGGCGTATTCTAGGTAGAAGTAGGTAAAGGCACCTAGGTGCATTCGACGGTTACACGGTTCGTTTGGTATTCTAAGAAGCAATCTAATTTGACACGATATTTATTGCCGGCAATTACGTAGTGTAAACCCGTTGCACGGTGACAGTTACATTAATATTCAACAAGTACGTACGTTCGTCTTGTACGCCTATACTTGTATTGTTATATGATCACCTTGATAGCGATTCCAATAACATGACTAATAAGCATAAATGCGATGTTTAACGAATAAAGTTTTTTTTTAGTACCCAAATATCAATAAATAATCATCTTTGATGTTACGTTAGGATTGTCAACTAATGCTCATAATATTTCGTTGTTTTTAAAACTATATACGGTCTATGATGATAAGTGAACGAAGAAAGTGATCAAAGAAATATAATCCTTAAATAACGTCTTATATTAGTTATAATACTTATAATTACCTATATACATAGGATAGGACGAAAGTTGTATGTATCAAGCTATATGACCCGCATCGGTCGTCACCCGAGCGCTCGGTTCCGCTATTAAAGTTCAGTGTTGTCTTGTCTGTGGTTTGCGGTCGGACCTAGAACTTCACAAAAGCTCTGCTCCCCTGGTGATTGGTCATGAAACGCTATACTACGATACTTGTCCTCTTTATATGTGAGAACGAATGAAGTCCCATTACCCATCTATTATATTTAATTAAAATTATTGTGTTTTACAGTTTTTAGTTGGTTATCAAACATGAATTGTATTCATTTCAGTCGTATTACAATTTTTTTTTTACCAAATCCAATAAATATAATTTATATACAATAACTGTTACGAGCTATATACAGTTTCTGCATTAACGGATAATGAAATTGTAACTGAGTTTTAGTAATCACATAAACTGCGCAATTATGTGTATCTCACAAGTGGGGAGTAAAGTGTGATTAGATTGAGAGACATTAAAGAATAATGGCCATCGGCTTGGGGCTAACGTCTGTTCACATAATGTGTGAACTGCTACTGTAATGGTACCACTACCTACTTCATGGAAATTATACGTTTAACTTCATGTAAATGATGTCTAAGACGTTTTCACAAAATTATATTTTTAATTTTATTTGTTGGTATTGTAATAGGATAATTCTTCTATTAATATTTATACGTGAAATCGGCATGCCTATATGCAATAAATAATATTGAATCAAATGTTCGCTTTAAAACTTTCTTAAAATGCGAGTAGTTCTATTTAGCAAAGTGGGTAAGGTTGATATTGACTATCTCAATTTATAGCTCGCCATAAAATGCATTCATATTTAAATCGCTGTTGATTATACAGGTTTACGCAATCATTTTATTACTCGTTATATCTGGCATGATTTTTGTAAAATGCATAAGATTTGCATTTCGTCAAAGGCAAATACTTACATAGGTAGGTACCAACTGAACAAACTGAATTCCAATTACAAGGCGTAATACGGCTCATGCTTTACAAATGAGACCTATTGCGAGCATTTGCCGAGGTCATTACAAAGTAATAGGCATTTTGCACGACCAGGATTAGAAATAACGTACGTGACTACTGAATGCAGAATTGTCACAGGCGAAACATTATGCAGGCGATTGCGCAGCTTACTCCTCTTTATCGAGGTGTCGGTAACGATTGCGTGTTTTCAATCCTATGAGTTATTCGATACGATTGTCTTCCCGGCTTGTGGTGTCACGTTCGGTGTATAGCGTGACAAGCTTTGAAAGGACACGCCAGTTGATCGGGAGGACGAGCGGTTAGCTTTGAGAGTTGTTGAAGCGTAGACGACTCGTGTGGAACGTAGACGTGGTGGCTGCGACCGCAAACACCGATCCTGACGTGCAAACCTGTTTCGGCGCATCATATCAGTCTGGATCGTACTCATTGATCATTGTTCCCACGTACTGTATGCGTCGCAGAAATAATAATCAAGTCTACATTCGAAAGAATTCAATTTGCATTTTTATTTTAAAATGT
Source organism: Eurema mandarina (assembly GCA_018238005.1). NCBI lineage: Eukaryota > Metazoa > Arthropoda > Insecta > Lepidoptera > Pieridae > Eurema > Eurema mandarina. Next base: position 19,607 of record DWAJ01000889.1, read on the forward strand.
CAATGGGGACAGTTAGCTGTTGTTAAAAGTTAATATTGTCGTATAACATTTTTTTTAAATCAAAATTTTTAACTTTTGTAATCAAAATTTTCAATGAAATTTATAAATGATAGCCAAGTTTTATGGCGTAGTTTATTCATCATTACAATGCCAAGGCATTTTAATGTTCCGCAGAAGTCCTACAACCAATAAATGTGATTATTTCTGGGAAATATTTTGATATCTGCAAAATTCAAGCAGCTGTTGTGTATAAATAAGAGTTTGTTATGGTTGTTTATAGAGCATGGTGAACATAATGAGTTATGCGAACTAATTTTAAGTTCCTTTTATTTGGATTAGTAAGGTTTAAAATTTAGTAAAATACATTATAAATATATTAGTTATAGGTGTTCCTACTATGCCATACTTCAGACATAAATTAGCACTGGTTATAGCCTACTGAACCGGCATAAAACCTATAATTATACAGTTATGGGTCATAATTAAGATGTAAAGCACCTACACACTATTTCAAAATTTGCTTTAACACGCGTTTAAAACCGTTTCTTTGGTTTCAATTGCATATATATAAATATGAATACAAATATTATTAGTTCGTCGTTTTGTACCTAAGTCCGTGAATGATAAATTTGATTAACTATTGTTCAGTTTTAAGACTTTCAAATCCGTTTGGCAGTATACTGTATAAGTGATACAAATAGTCGGAAGGTATGCAGCTGCGCGATTGAGCCGTAATCTAATACGGGATGTTAATAGGAATGCATTACTTTTGCGTGTCGTCATTCTACAGGCAAAGCGTTCGACAGATTCCTAGAATCGATCGCTGTTACAGACCTGATGACGACGCAGTGCTAACTGCCAGGTGCGATCATCCTAATGTCACGCTTGCACTAACGCAATGCACTTATATCTCTATACAAAAATAAACATTGTCGATGACACCGCAATAAGTCTAGACTAAATATTGAACGCACCGATGATTGCTTAATGGCCGAATTACTTTGTACTGATATACTTATGCGTCTATTTACGACTTAAATTCCTAATTATAAATAGCTAAGTATTTGTATTTGAGTTATGGTAAATGAATTTAAAATGTGATAACAATATAAATTCCACACGCAAACCACGTTAAAGTATAACTTACAATTTATTCTAAAGATAAGATTTCTTGGAAATATAAATACCGACTACGTAGTTCAAGAAAGTTCCACTTTGTTTTAAATTACTATACAATACAAAACAGAGTAATTTGCAGTGAGCTATCGACGCTTCCATAATACATTAAAATTATCGAGCAAATTACAGTGAGACGTGATGTGCCGGTAACAATAGCGGCTACAGCAAATTGTGATGCGGACAGCACGGGACCGCTGGCCGTGTTCCGAGTAACTCGCCTATTTGTTTCCTTTACTGCTGATTTCTCAAGTGCCCTTTAAATTATACCTCAGAGATATCTGCGTATAAATAAAGGTCGATCAAAATTTACTAAAAGAGAAAAAGGTTATTCTGATGATGAATTTGTCTCAGAAGATATTAGAACTGGACTTTTTCTATTACTATGGATAAACAGTATAAAACTTGACTAATGGTAATCTGACTACAAAGGTTGTAATAAAAAGCTTAGGATGCGTTTTAAGAAGATTGGAGTAATTTCTTAGGATAACGTTTTCGAGATGGTGGTTCCGTTAGCTTTCATATCGGACAAATGTCAAAGGAAGATAAACCAAATTAATTTTACACTCATCTTGGAACATTTCCAACGGATCACACCCAGTGATTATCCAGGGCGTCTTTTGAAGCTCGTCGGCTAACTGATTGGGTCATGTCGTGTGCATTGTACGGAAATTTGCCAGTTTAATTTAGTATTTTAATTGTTCTACAAGCTCAAGACGTAGAAATGGAGTAGTCACAGCGTAGCTGGTTTGACTTTTCCCTCCAAGTTTGCTAGATGTCAATGCCAGATCGTGACGAATGAAAGCGTAAAATATATACCGAGAAACAAAGCCCACGGCGGACTTGTCTGTTTCGGATAGTACAAGAAAAGTCGAAAGCGACATCCCGCAGTGATTTTGACCACATGCTCTGACAACCCGTTAGGCGCATGGGTGGCAATGTTCCTCAAACGCCTTACTATTGTTTGTCCTCATAATGATAAACAACAAGTACAAGTTACTTTCAAATAGAGCGACAGTAATGAATGCCTAGTCGGAAAAATTTATGCAAATGTAACCATTTATTCTTTTAGAACAATTTGATGGTGTACTCTATGAACCAAAATTATAGCAATTCTATGTGATTGCCTGTATTGCGTGGGTATGTATATGGCGTTTGGATTGGTAAAACCAACTTTTTATTTGCATATTACCATCATTTATTGGTCATACATATGCAACAGTGTTTACAACCGTGTCGTATACTTCCAAATTTCCAAATGTGCACATCTTTATTTGTGACGGTAATGTGAAGGCAGTTTATTTATTATAAAAACTGACCTTTTTACTACGACTTTTCACATGCTATACAATCTTAAACGTTGGACGCAGTATGTATAATTAAAACATTTTTTTCCTATTTTCATTTAAAAATACAACCATATTTATATGATGTCAAGAAAATGAGGTCTTATAGGTCTTTTACGTAAAGAAACGCTTTTTTTTTAATTTTATCTCGGCTGTAAATTGTATAACAATCATTAATGTATCGAAAATAGTAAAATTACTAAAGCTTTTTAAATGAGTTTGGTGCAATGAATTCAAATTTATTAAGCCGTTACTCGGCTTACCAAATTGTGAAATGGGGTAAGTAGTTACTTCCCGTACGAAGGGGTAAGTCGTGTTGGAGACATTATTATAATACGAAGATTAAGGATTAAATTTTTTTCCTTGCCTTAATAATAAAAAAAAATTAACATGCGGTTAAGGTACTGTTGGAAGTAAGTCAGTCTTCCTTCATTTTTCAAAGGAAAAATGTTCAAAGCATGAAAGATCTAACCTTTAGTCCGCTTAAATTATACTTGAACAGTTAGCGCGGTGAGGTGTTTGCATACCAAGTGACAATGAGTGAAAAGACGAAGGACAAGCGGCGGTCGTGTTCAGTGCGGACGCATGCAAATGTGATGAGCCGCCTCACTCCAGCTGAACGTAGAACAATGACTAGGTGCGGCTTAACATTATACATAGAGGACGTTTTGCATGTATCTAATACTTGAACTACTAACGGACATAAATTTCTTTCTTTTCTCTGGTCTTCTGTCTGAAGTGCGATATTATGTTAGTTTATACAGAAGTACAAATTTGTAATTTATAAGCGTTAGTACCCTACTTTATATTAAGCGTAAGAATGTTTTGGTTCTTCGATTTTAATGCTAATCCGTAGAACTACGGGTCGGATATTACAATTATTTTTGTAGAGTAGGGTATTTAACATTTAAGAACTTGGGAGCAGATACGTGGGTGAAAGCACAAAGCGCTGCCTGTAAATAATGAAGCTTGAAACAGTATTCGTAATATTTATTATGTGTACAAGCAATGTAATCAAATCTTACTACAGCCCGCTGGCCATTACAGTGTATCTGAATACACTGTATATTTTGATAACATAATTACATAAATCAATTATGATTGCGTTAGCTCTGGCGACATGTGTGGTCGTTCTCATTAAAAATACCGACTCCAGAAAAGACTAGCTACTAAAATGTGACACCATCCACGTTATTCAAATTAGCCTCAAGTTTCATGTTGCATCCCGAAAGTGTCGACACAGAAAGAGAGGTGATTTATTGTTATCTCTTGGATTAGACGAAATTGCATCTCTTTCCGGCGCTTGATTGGCGCGGCGCGTGCCACGTATATTTAAATTGTATGTGTTCTGCGGTGAATTCATCTTAACACGGACGTTATCTACAATCTCAGAGGCTACAAGTCATGTAGTAACGAGAAAAAAGCATTCCTCATCACTCACAGTGTCAAGCTCTCGGCTGAACTAAATTCAATTAATCGACGTTTAATTGGACAAGACATTTACGGTATTTAGGTAAGTCGCTTCGGGCGCTGGTCACGTTCTATTGTTATCATAATAAATCTTATTTGTTGACTTACAATATAACTGTTCGTTTATTTTGGTTCAACAGGAAATAGTGTGTTACTAATGAGTTTTAATTATTATTCGTTGCACTTATAATTGTTTAGCTTTAGACATCCTGGATGAAGTTAGTCTAAAAATAAAATATTCATTCAATCATTTCTATTTTTAAATAACTACTCGTCTTTTTGTCTCCAAGTATTTCTTTTATATGCAATTTATAATTTACATTGTTATGTAAATATAAAACGGTTTAGTAAAACAATATTTTTAGTTTCGTAATACATCGAATGTTCTATAATGGGAATCCTTCAACTTGAGAGAACTGTTATGATATTAACAATTGTTCGTTAGACACCCACTATAATATGCACACGATATTGATCTTGAAATCCGCGTAGGTTGTGTTTATTGGTTAATAGGACCGTCGATATATTCAATCGTATTAACTGTACCATGCACAAAGCACTAATGAAGTCTCTCCCATAAATTTATTTTATGGTATCATATTGCATATTTATTAATCAATTAACTTTTAATACTATGCAGGTTTTATTGTTGCCTTAGTGCTATAAACAAAACATGAAGTAAGAATCAAGAATGCAGAAACATTAAGTATTTAAATCTATTTGTAGTATTATTGAGTATATTGAGATTTAGAAAATTGTGTAGGAAATAATAATTTCTTCGCAAAGGCAGAAGGGTTTTACAAGCCACTCTAGCATCTGTGCAAGAACTTAGGTACTTGCACCGTAACAAGATTGTCAATAAACTAAACATGTAGTGACTTTCGCAAAATGCAGTCATTCAAAATGTTACGTAAGGTTGCGTAAGTTTTTGAGTTATATCGACGACTACGCATCACTTTGTTTGTATTTGCAATTGTTGTTATTAGAGTTTCACTTTTCTTTATCCCATGCCGTAGCGGGTAAATAACTACAGTTTAGTTTCACGTAAAGCTATCGGGCCACGCTTTGGCTAGTTTATATATCATGTAATAAGTATAAGTTTGAAACAGATTGATATTATAGGATTTTTCTGAAACCGAAAGCTACTGATGTTATTTCACCTTCGGGTCAGATTTTTAAATGTTCTCTTTATACATGATAACTACTTTTAACAGATATGCTTTGGGTTATTTAACAATACCCTGAAGTTACGCATTCTCTGGTAAAACCACGGAGCTTCTTATTTGTATTGATTGATCATAAATTGGGATTGCTGTTAAAAATGATTCGATAACGAGATTTGTAATCTATGTATAAGTTGTAACATCCGTAATTTATAACTATCATTTAGCTGTAGTTACATCACATTGCGTTTTAATTGAATCATTTGCTTGTACAAGTGAAAACAACTTGGGCAATTTGTTATTCAATCGCAACTTTGTATGAACAAAATGCCTTGATTTCAAGTCATTCTGTTTGCGGTTACGAGCTTAACGACGCCGAGTTAGAAAAGATGAATAATAATATAATGAATGATCAATTGATGAACAATTTATGGAATATGAATTCGATTATGTAAGATTGTTGAATAGAATATAGTGGTGTTACATATCCACTAAATATTTTCGATTATGAAACTTTTCTTTTAATATATAGCTGTATACTGTTTTCAATTTCAAAGAATAAAGCCTCTGCATTATGAGTATGACTAACCTAGAAAACGCCACAAGTATTTACACAGAAGTTAGTATAAACCAAACGTTGTGGTCTGTTAAATATCCATAAATCTCACATTTGAAATTCCATTTAGCCAATTGATAATATATAGATGTTTACCCGCAGGGTTATCCTTCATACATCACACCCACTTGTGGGACATAAATTGATTGTAATAAAGTGTTATGTTGATGATGTTTGGCGGAAGCTGCGTAAGCGTTTATCTCTATGAGGGCGCGGAACTTTCTACGAGTCATCCGAGTGTTAAATCATTGTAGCTTTCGCGACATAGTTGCTTTTCTATAAAAATAAGATAGTCTCACATTCTGTTTCTAATAAATTAATGGGTTACGTAGTATGGCGAGGAAAAACAATACAGCGTATTATATAAATTTTGTTTACAAACGTGTACATCAAAAACGAAAAATACAATTACATATTGCAAGCGTTATTTTTTGCTTCTGACGCTCCAGCCTATCTCTAAATCTAAGTGTTAAGTTACATCCCATTGTTCCAGTAGTTCAACACGCGATTAACACAATGTTAGTGCTATAGAATCGAAAGAGAATCATATTTCTTTTCTTTCAGGCCGAGCTCGTGGATATGAGGGCGGAATTAGTGCAGGCCCGGGCAGCCTCAGCTGGTAATCTGTGATCTATTTTATAAATAGCTATTATTCTAGTGGCTTGAGTGTCAGATATCCGATCCGATCGCGTTATGAGTCAATAATGGGGACACCCAATAAATCTAACACGGGGCTAGCCAACTAGTAGTCGCTAACAGTTTAATCGCTAAACTATAATTAATGGTCGTTGTTTACATAAGTAGAGTTTGGTATAAGACTTGTGATTTGCATAAAAGTTTAATTACTTTAATTGTATATTTAACAATTAATTTATAATATTGTCTTTGATAGAATGATTAAAAATAAAGTATTTTCGTAATATTAAAGGGGGCTGTCAAGAGAGCGGCGACATGGCAGGCAACGTGCCGGAGGCGGCGCGCGCGCGGGCCGAGGCGGCGCAGCTCGCGAGAGAGAACGCGTCCCTCAGGGAGACTGTACTTGCTTTACACTCCGAACTCTTCGGGGCTAGGTATGATTGCTTGTTGCAATGTGACGTTGTTATTTGTGAAGTGGTAGCACGAGTCTTATGCGAGAACATATCTCTTTAGAGAACAGCCCGCGAGAAAGTTTCAAAAATTAAAAACTGTGTTTTTGTATTGGTTGTTGGTTGGAGTAACCTATTTTATTCCCTGCGGAAGTGGAACAGTGGAACACCGTGGGGTTTTAGTCGGTTTGAGTCCGACATAACTTACTTTCTTACCCCCGGGATGGTAGGCATGCGTGAGCATTTATTTCCCCACGGAAAAAAAATCTATTTCATTCTGCCACATTAATTTGATATTTCCAACCAATTGAGTTGAATTATTAACGTAAGTATTGTTTTTAATATAAAAATAGGAATTGTACAAATACGAATTAGGCGGTTCCCAATATGCAATCTCAATCCGTTTTCAGCTATCTACGGTTGAGTTTTCGATCTAAATATGAGAAAAAGCGTTTCAATATACAAACCATAGATGGGATAAGCAATCCGAAAACGCAAACT